>CAMOHE010041949.1:0-19500 GCA_946598075.1 Artocarpus hirsutus
TTTATATTTTAAGGATATATAATTTTATAAATTTTGTGAATGTTTGTTTAATGTATTTTTATTAATTTTCTTCCGCATTTGAAGTTTTAAAACTTGTTTTAAAAAGAATTTTTTTTAAGTTCGGCCTGCCGACTATACTGGTCGGACTGCCAAAGATTTCCAATCGGCCTGTCGGTTGCCAAGCATCGGCCTGCCGATCTTGTATTTTTTGAAAACCCCATTCTGCAAGGCCTCAGACGGCCTGTCGATGGGTGATCTTCGGCCTGCCGGTTTAGTTCGGCCTGCCGAAGGTAAAAGTTCAGCCTGCCGGCCGAGACATGTTCAAAGAATTTTATCTTTTGTTTTTCAAAGGCCATTTAATTTTAAATAATATTAGCAAACTATTTATACAATGTCTATGGAAAAGCAAATTGTTATAATTAAGTAAATTCATAAATTCTTATAAATTGTATTTCTATAAAAAAAAAATGTATGCAAAGATCCTGGGAATGCTTTTCCAAATTATGATTTCAAACACATGTTATCAATTACAATAGTTTGCTTAAATTAATGTTTTAACGAATGAATGTAACGATATCTGTGACGTCCGGAAGGGGGGCGTAACAGCCTTATAGGTGGTTGTTTTAGCTAGTTTTTAGTTGAGTGTTTGAGCTGTGTTTCTTGGTGATTTTGGTTGAGTTTGGCCCATGTCTTTGGCTTGGCATTTTTTGGACAAGAAATGAGGCTGCTTTTCTTGGAATTTTTAGATGCTTATGGTGGGCTTTTTTTGCTTCTGATGGGCTGTTTTATTGGCTATACTTGGCTGGGATTTTTGTTTCAATGGAGGTGACAGTAGTTGGATTTCATAGCTACCTTGAGAGAGTTTGCTGAGTGCTTTTCTTTAGCAAAATGAGAGGAATAGAGAGTATGAGGCATGGGAGAGAGGAGGGGAGTGTTGAGGGGTGTGTGTATGGGTGGTGTACTCAAGGAGGTTGTGGGGAACTCAATGTGAGGGTGTCTTAAGGCTTTGAGACCAAAAATTCTGGTGTGGGAGTATGTCTTGGGGAGGGGGCTGCACGTGTAAGAGTGTGGAATTAGGGGTTTGGGGCATTTTTGAAATAAAAGTTAAGTATGGGGGTGATTTTGAAATAAAAATTAAATGTGGGCATAAGTACAAATAATGTAAATAGTAGGTACATTTTCGATTTGAAATTTGTAATAAAATATATTCTAAATATGTAAATGGATATTTTTTTATGCAAAAAATAAGTTTGTACATCTCAAATTAATTTGACACATTAATTGATCGAATTTGTGCATAATAAATTGTAAATTAAATTTTTGGATGTTACATGTTCATACTTCACAAATCGCCAGTCCAAATTGCTCTTCTAAACTGCCTCTAAATCGCCCGCCAAATAGCCAAATATAAAATTTTTTATTTTTTAAATATTTTTATGTAGGTTATTTTTATTTTTTGTTTTGTGCATATGTTATTTTTTATTAGTCATTAAAAAGGTTTTACATATATAAAATGAACCTTTTGACACTCTATAGCTACACTTTCCTTTAATCACATTGTAATACTCCTCAAGCTAACTAATAAGCTCATAGTATTTTGTTAAGATAAAAAGTATGAACCTTTCATTTGCATTATAAATGTTAAGGTTTATTTAAAATATTCATTTCATTAAAAAGGAGTTTTGAAACTGTTGTTTTATTCTTTTTTTATTTACAAAATATACAATATTCAAACTTAGTCATATGAACAAAAACATATTATCACATCTAGACTTAGTAACATATGTTTGTTCACAAGAACCATAACAAAGCCCTAAGCTTGACAAAACAGAGTTAAATAAGCTTCAAAATTGATCTAAAATATAGCAAATGAAGAAATCTCTATTCGGTAGCTCTAGATACTCGATCAATCCCCAACCTTATATATCCTTACCCGTATCATAAGAACTATGAAGAACAAAAGACTAAGTAACCTGAAACTAATGCATGAACATAAATATTGAATGAGAATGCAATCAAACATTTTCTTTTATTAGTTTTCTTTCAATAATTCTTTTTTTTTTTTGGTACTCTTGGAGTATGATACTTAATTGATAATGATAGGCCATGGTTTTTGGAACCTGTTCATCATAATTTGGCCAATGCAATAATAATAATATGGCTTTTCCCTCTTGCTCTTTAAGCCCCAAGTATTTGCCATATACCATCTTAGTCTTTGTAGCTTTTCTTATCTTAGTTATCAACCTCAAAGTATTCACCACCTTTTATTAGGTCCATCGGTCCCACCTATGTTCTATGCCTACTTATCTACCAATTAAGCACCACACCTCTATTTCAGTTAAAATCCTTATTCCCTTTTTAGATCATATCATATATTCTAATGTAAATATTATGAATCATGAATGCTTTTCAACAATCTATATCATTCCCAAATAAAAACATTTCAATAAATGCACCTTAAAACATAACATGACATCGTTCTTGTAATGCAGTAAATAATACTTTCTACTTACCTCGAGTCCAATTTGCATTGAGTGAAAAAATAATTTCTCTTAGAAGATAAGATGTGCTAAAGTCCGAGAAATACAAAATCATGTACCATTTAATTTCTCATAAACCAAACTCATTGATCTAGTTTATAAATTCATATTTAAGGCTTTTGTATTGAATTAAACACAAAATAGGGTAAGTATAAATGTTAAAATGCACATTTATGGCCAAGGAACATGCTATACTACTAGTAATATATTAAACATAGAGATTAGGTGTTCAATAATCTCAATAAACATACATATCCACACATTTTTGTTGCATATTACCTAACATTAAACACATAACAATTTTACCACTTTTTAGTTAAATCAAATTTTCATTGAATCTCTAACATTTTCAAACTTTAAATGTCATTGAGGGTCATAAATGGTCTTAGAAAAACAACCCAATACACAAGAATTAAGCATTGCGCATAATTGATTTTCCACATAACCTAGTTTTGCATTTTCTTTCCATAAATTCATAAATAACGTTCTCACTAATTTTAAGTCATTTAAAAGCATTCAAAATCATTCAATAAACACTTAAATCGATATAAATAAAAGAAATAGTTAGGTTCCACAAAATTATCAATTTAGCAAATAAACTAACTTAACTAGCTTAGTTTGAGGTCAAATCTATCCTACCTTACTTTCTCCATGTCTATAACCATATATAATAGAAAATAACTTCATCATAAGGAACATAAATTTAGATGTTACCTTGTAGGGCCTGAAGTGAAGGTTCTATTGAAGGTCAAAATACTTGATTTTCAAGCTCAAAATGATGAAAACTTGCCCTGTTTTGTGTAACCTAAATTTCTATGGTCCTATTTAAGTTTTTATGAGCCTAAGGACATGAAAAATGGAAAGAAAGAAGTGGAGAAAGGCTTGGTCAAATTTCAGACCGATAGGGAAGATAAGAAGCAAAAATAGAGTTTTCTAATGCATTTGACTTAGTCAAAAGGAGGTGAATTGAAGGAGGTGGTTGCATGAGCTTTTGTCATCTTTTTCTAGGGTTTGACATTTGGAAACAAAGTTGAGTAAGAAAATAATTTAGTTAATAGTTAGCTAATTAAATCAAGTACAAACAAGTGCAACTTAATTTTCTATAACCTAGTCAACCAATAAATCAAATTCCACCATTTTGCATACTTTTAATTCTAATAAAATCTAGCTATTTTCAAGGTATAAATAGTGAAAACAATTAGCATAGAATGCATTTAAAATGGAAAAATACTTTCCAATCAATTCGTCACTATTTAGCACACCAATCTTCCTTAATTGAGAATCGGAGCTTTTCATTGCAATTAGGACTTCAAAAATATTTGGATCATATATTAATAATTCAATATCATTTTCAATGAATATAAACACATTTATACATGATTCAATCTTAAAAAAATAATGAGCACTCATACTCATAAGATATGCTTTCTATATGCTCATAATTCAATAACATGTGTTTGTTATACGCATATATATGCAAGATGCTTATTACTGACTAATTGTGAGTTAATTGGGCATTACAATCCTCTCCTCCTTATAAAATGCATCCTCAAAATTTGACATACCAAATAATTATGGATGCTTATTCCGCATCTCTTCCTCTGTTTCCTAAGTGGCCTCCTCTACTGAATGATTCCTCCATAAAACCTTAACAAGTTGAATCTTTGTAGTCCTCAACTCCTATTCTTTTCTATTAAGGATCTATGTTGGTTTCTCCTCATATTGTGAATCAAATTTTATTTCTAACGACTCATGACTTAAAACATGTGAGGGATTTGGAACATGCTTCTTGAGCATGGACATATGGAAGATATCATGTACGCTAGATAATGATGGATGTAAGGCAATGTATATGCTCAGATACCAACACTTTCTAGCATTTCAAATGTGCCAACATACCTTGGGCTTAGCTTTTGTGACAACCGTTATTTTTAATAGGTAAAAATTGTATATAAATTAATTATTAGTGTGCTAATTTAAACTTGTAAAATTTTGATTTGTATCTAAAAGTACTCCATATTATTTATTTTATCTATTTTCAATTTTTCTAAAATTGTTCTTTCTTCTATTTAGCATGTTTACTAAAATGCCCTTGGCATCATTAGTCAATTACAAAAATGCCACTTTGGTATTTTCTTGCCAAAAGTCTTCGGAGGAGACATGAAAAACTCCCCTCACCCACTCCCTTGTTCTTTCCCTCAATTTTCTTCCATGATTTGTTGTCTTGTCTTCTCCCCCTCAATTATTAGTTCCTTATTAATTCAACTTCTTACTATCACTTCTCACGTCTCCCACTTTTGCTTTCCTCTGCACATCACTCTCCTCTTTTCTATTGAGATACAAACCAGAGAAAGGACTAAAGAAAACTCAGCAAGCTCTCTCTCTACAGCCATAATTCCTAGCCATATTGAAGCCAGTTTTGAAGCCATTTCAAGCTTTCATCTAGCTGTGATTCGAGGTTAGAATCTTGTGAATGAATTTGATCTTTCAATTTTACGTTTTTATGCTCAAAAGTATGTTCAAATTGTTGCTCTTGAACCTGAGTCATCATAAGAAATCAATTATAAGCATGTTTTTCCTCTGGTTATAAATGAACTTTGAAATTGTGAGGATGCTATTTTTGATGTGTAGAGACGTTATATATCATTTATGTATAGTTTTTGTGTTTAGAAAGCTGTTATGAAACTAAATATTTGAGTAAAAGGCTTAAAATTAAGATTAAAGGCTCTCTGTGAAGAATTCCTAGGTGAAAAACAATATGTTGTTTTCATAAAACTACGTGTTGTTTTCCAGAAACTGCATGTCGTTTTTCACAGAAACTATCATTTTTCTATATAGAAATTCAATAAAAAGAAGCTTTAGATATGATTCAAACCCCCAACTTCAAGTCAAGTAAAAGGAGGCCAAACCACTAGGATAAGGATAGTTATTTGATAATTTATAGTTCAAAAATAATAAATAGTTTTCTATACAGGTTGTAATTTCAAATAATTTTTGTAAATATCAAACTTTCAATTATTTTAATTATAAATATTTTAAAATCGTATTATTTATTTTTTAAAAAATCTAATTTAATATATTTTGTCTAAAATAAAATTCATATATTTTTAATTTTATTGTTATTTTATAATTTACTAAAATTAAGTTAAAAAAATTGTATATTTACAATTGTAGTATGTTAATAATTATGGCACACGAATAAAAATAAATGATAAATTAACATAATTAAAAATTAGGATAATAGCATACTTGAAGCTTACGTGGTGAATTGTGGAAGTTGAAAATTATCAGTGGGTATTGTGGAAAAGTAGGGATTTTATTACTCATCTTTTGTGAGGTTTTGATAGTGATGTAAGAACAGGTCGGCCCGGCCCAACCCAGGAATTTTGTGGGCTGGGCCGACCCAGCCAATATTAAAATTATCTTGGCCTGGCCCGACTCACGGGTCAATTTTACATGGGCCATGTTGTAGGCCTTGAATGGGCCGGCCCATCTTGGCCCATCATGGGTTTAAATGGGCCAGCCTATCTAAACGTGTAATTTTTAATTTTTATTTTTGAATTTTTAAACAAGTTAACAAATATAAAAGTTTGAATAGTCAAGAGAAATATAAAAAAAGATATTTTATTTACGATTGCCTCATTAAAAACCTTTCCAAGGAAAACCCAATGGGACAAAACCTTGGTAAGGAAAAAAAATACAATCTGGATAATTATACATAAGATATATACAAAATTACTAAAAACAAAAAAAGCATAAAAAATATTGTTCATAATTAATTATAACGTATTACTTCCAGTGGGAGTGTCAGAAATATCCAAATTTTCAAAGTCATCAACCCAATCATCTTGAACTTCTTGGCTTTTTCTGCAAGCATCTTCCCAATCTTTGACACACAAAACTGCTTCCAGAATATCGTCATTCATACGTGCACATCGTTCATCAAGTACTCTACCACTGCAACTAAATATTTGTTAACTTGCAACTGTGGACACTGGTATGGTTAATATATCACGAGCCATTTTACAGAGCACAGGAAAAGTTCTTGATTGTGATCTCTAAAATGACAAAAGATCAAACTTATTGAAATCATGACCACCACCTTGCTCATTGAAAATGAATGCCGTAAAATTTGTTTCCATATAGTTTTCCAATTCACTGCGTGTTGAAGATATGGATGATGCACCGAAATCAATTCCGGTGTAGCTAATCATACTTGCCCATGAAGAACCATGTGGTACATATGTAGTATTTGCTAAAGGTGCAGAGGATACAGTTTGGCTTCCTCCATATTTTTCATTATATGCAGTAAATGTATTGTTAACTTTTGCTTGCACATTTTGAATGGTTATGATGTCAGAATGCACCCTTAATTTTTCCCCTATACCCTTAAGCAAATATTCAACACCAGCTAATTTAACTCTTGGATCTAATACAATGGCTATGCAATACAAAGGTGGAATACTTTCCCAATATTTTTTGAATTTTTGTTCCATGAACTCAACAGATTCCCTAAACATGTCAAAATCTCTATGCATATCGAAGGTTGCAGCAATGTCATACAATTTATGTAATGCATGAGGAGAGGTGGGATAGTACGCACTTGAGAGTTGGAGAGTGGCTTCGTAAAAAACCTTTAAGAAATTGTATAAGCATGAAGCAATTTGCCAATCAAATTCTTGAAGCGGCTTAGTTGGATTATTCAAGTTGTAATACGCGGTTATGATCTCTTTGTATGGTAGGCATGCGTTCAACATCAAATATGTTGAATTCCACCGGTGTCCTATGTCAGTTGGAAGTTTTTTAGGTTTCATGCTTGCTCTTTTGCAAAGTTTAACAAACTCTTCAATTCGAGAGCCAGAACTTGCTATGTAACCCAAGGCCCTTCGAATTCTTTCCAAATAACCTTGAAAAAATTCATGCCATCTTGAACACACAAGTTAATAATATGACAAGCACATCTTTGGTGAAAAAGTGTCTCGCCATGTTGTGGTCTCAATGTTGTTTTGAAAAGGTTAATAGCAGCAGTATTAGCAAATACATTATCAAATGTGATGCTCAAAACCTTTTCTTTAATGCCATAAAAATCAAAAACTTCCATGATGACATCATGAATGGCCTTGGCATCATGCGAATAAGGCATTAGTCGAAAAGCAATTAACCTTTTTTGAAAAGACCAATCTTTATCCACATAATGTGCAGTTACATAGATATAACTAGTTTTGGTACGACCTTCCCACAAATCAGATGTGTATGCAATAGATGCAGTGAATGAACTAAATTCAATTATTAAATTTTCCCTCATTGAATGAAAAACTTTCATGGTGTCAGCTCTTGTGGTAGTTCTTGAAACATGCCTATATTGTGGATTATAAGCATTTTGAATGTACTCCTCAAAGGCTGAATCATCAGCAAGACTGATTGGTTGTTGAGCACTAGCCAAATATCTAGCATGCCATTCTCTAGCTCTTTGTTGGTCATATGACCAATTGGTAACACTACCATCAGGGCTAAATTGAAGTGTTTGTTGACGGCAATCAACACCACCTACACCATGCTTAGCTTTGAATTTTTTGTGATGCCTCTCTAAGTGACCAGTGCAAGAAGAAGATTTACCTGTGTAGTCTTGTTTACATACTTTGTAAATTGCACGCTCTTCTATTACACCATTCTCATTTGTACGTGTCACTAGATCAAAGTAACTCCACACTGGAGAAGTTTGTTGAATTTTCCTTTTGTCTTTACGAGTGACTTCAGAGGAGCCATCAACTTGAGATAGTAAGTCAACTCCAACTTCTTCCGGTGGATCATTAAATTGTTCTTCTTCATTGATCACCAAATGTGAAACGTTGGCTCTGCCTCTATGTGATGATGCCATAGCTTCAATAAAAAATAACAATAAATTAGCGTAACATAAAAATTAAATAAAATAATTATACAATAAAATTAACTTATAACAATACAAAATTAATAAACAACAAATGAAATAAATTATACCTTCAAGTTTTTTTTTTTCCTTTCTGAAGAACTCTAAATAATCTAAAAAAAAAGACAATACACAAGATCTTAGAAGTTTGTTGATGAGTATCTCTGTGAATGTTCTACGTTTATTTATAGGTAAAAAAGTTTATTTTTTATTATTTTTTTATTTTTTAAATCTTTTTTTTATTTTTTTCTTTCAAGTCTGATTTAATTAGACAATTCGCTGAAGACTTAACGTCTTAACTTTGTGTATTGCAGGCCTTCCTTCTGAGCGTCTATGTTAGGCCTGCCCCTTTATAATTGCATAGGGGAATCTAATGTCATGTTCACTCACGGGTGAATATAGCATCTATAAATTATATAATATTTAATTCTTATATATATTAAATAATAAATATATTAAATGTATAGTATTTTGATGTGATAATACATGACCTATAGACTCAGTATCTTATTCTTAGCTTTACTTCTCAAAAGCAAAGCATGCCTTATGTAAAAAACACAAACTGCCCTCTTGTAAAATAAACTTGCATATAAAATTTTCGCCCAGGGGGCTCCGCCCCCTACAACTCCTAGAAGGGGGGTTTACCACCCCCCTTCTAACCCCCACGTCGACCTTACCGTAAAGGTCGATCCACGTACAGCCTTTGTATAGGGGTAATCTGTGTCAGGGTAAAAATTATGCTCCACACATACTAACAATGCCTACGAGAAAAAAAAAATTTAAAAATGCAAAGAAAAGTAAAAGTGCTTGTCAAGCCTATTGCAATATGATGTGAATGGGGGAATCTAATGCTATGTTCACTCATGGGTGAATATGGCATGTATATATATTATATAGTATTTAATTTTTACATGTATCAAATAATATATATATTAAATGTATAGTATTTTGATGTGATAATACATGACCTACAGATTCAGCATCTGATTCTCAACTTTACTTCTCAAAAGCAAAGCATGCATACAAGGAAAAAAATAAAAAAATAAAAGAAATGAAAAGAAAAGAAAAAGAACTTGCCAAGCCTATTGTGATGTGATATGCATTGAGAAAATCTAATGCCATATTCACTCATTGATAAATATGACATGTATATATATTATATAATATTTAATTCTTATATGTATTAAATAATATATATATATTAAATGTATAGTCTTTTGATGTGATGAAACATGACTTACAATAGGCCTTACATGATTTATTAGAGAATATCATACTCAGCTATATTCACCCGTGAATAAACATAGAAAAATATATCTAAATATATATATATATATATTTATATGAAATTGGCCCACAATGGGCCTTCGGTGGGCTGGCCCATTGTGGGCTTGTATGGGCCTTACATGGGCAGCGATGGGCCGGCCTATTGTGGGCCTAGATGGGCCTGCCCATTGTGGGCTTAGAAGGGCCGGGCCGGCCCACGATTTTCCATGGGTCGTGCCGGCCTAGGGGCTGATATATACTGGCCCAGCCCAGCCCACCAGCATTTATGGGCTGTGCCGTGCCATGAACAATGTCGGGCCGTGCCGAGTCGACCCACACTGTAGCAGGATAGGCTCGGGCCAGTCCACGGGCCTCGGCCCATTGTTGCATCTTTAGGTTTTGGTAAATTGAAATTATGTTGTTTTATGTTGCAAGATATGTATATGGTATTTTGAATGTATATGATTATATCTATAATATGATGATATACAACTCGTCATGTATTGTACAGCAGAGAACATATGATTTGACACATGTTGTAAATTGAGAAGCATGGTTAAGAAAACTGACTCTATAAATAACGATTTAGTATAAGGAATGGTAAGATGTGAAGAGGGCAATGGTTAAGTCCTTGGACACGAATACCCTAAAAGGTAAAATAGGGGAGGTGATGACGCTCTCTTGGGTCGAAAGTCCTAGAACGCACTGTACAAAAATCAACTTGGTGAGGACTCAGGGCTTAATGTCCCCTTATCGAAACACCTTTGGAATGTTTAGAAGGTGGCCAAGCGCACCCATTTGGATTTCTATGAGTTGAGTGATGTTCTATTTAACGTGAATACCTAGAAACAATGATGAATAGTAATATTTGTATATATGTCTAAGTATGAAACTTGGTAATGATTAACTTAGTATCCACGGAATGTTATCATAATAAATCTCATAATCTGGAATATGATGTAAGTTAACTAACCATGCAGTTTTAATATGGTAATGAATAAAACCTTAAGGTGAGTAATGATTTTTCCTACTGGGCATGTTGATGCTCATTCCAATCATATTTATCTCTTAGGTGGAACTCTATGCAACTTATCTGACGAGAAATAGGCAACGACACTGTTAGTTTCGTGTTGGAAGATCTTTGTTTATTTGTAACTCTTCTAGAACATGTAAGATTTGTTTTACTTTTGTGATAGCTGTGTTAAGTTATTTGAGAATTGTACAATGGTGATGATGATTGTATTTTAAATTTTTGGTGTTATACTAAAAACTGTGGTTTGTATTTAAACGTTTATTTTTATTTTTATTTAAAGACCCACGGACACTGTTCTATTGGTTTGAATGATATTAAATTTAAGTTTATTTTTATTTATTTAATACTATTAATCCCCACATAGGGGCGTTACAGCTTTGCTCTTTTCCCAAATATCATGACGCCCTTCATAGTATACTTTTTAAACTAGATCTCACTATTTTGTTAATAATGGGGTTATAACCCTATCGGGTTAAATAGAATTGTTGGAAAAGGAAAATCCTTTTATCTTTCTCTTGTTTTCATATGAGTTACAAAAAGTCAGGAAAAAACTAAAACGCCCTCCACCGGTGGAGTATAGTATAAAGACCGTTGAATGACGATCTAACAGCTGCAAAAGGTAAAGCCCAATAAAGAGCTGTTACTCTTGGATGTTGGGGATTATACATTCATCTTCTTCATGAATGGATAAAGAAGGAAAGAAAGAAAGAAAGAAAGAAATCTCCCTGAATCGGTGAAAAATTAAAAAATAAAACTACAAATTGGTGGAATCTAAATTTTGATACCAATGCGACAAATTCAATATTTATTTCGTCTTCATGTTTCTAAACTTTTTTCTCCTTTGATTTGATCCTATTATTCTTGTTTTTTGCTTTGATTTCTAAATTTTACACATATATATGTGCACACATAATGCTCCCTTCGCGACTGTTAGAATCCATTAAGAATATTTTATACTTAATGGAGCTATTTATGTAAGTTTAAAAAGTCTTCATCAATTTTAGTATCATGGATTAAAACTGACCAATAAAACAAAAATTTGAGGAGTAATACGTTAAAATTATAAGTTCAAGATAAAACTGCCACTATGCTTAAAGTTCAAAGACTAACACTACTAACGACCTAAAAAAATTACCTTAATGCATAATTTTATAGTGTTTGTAAGCTAATATAGATTTAATATGTATATATATTCATAACAAAGGAAGGATGCACTAACATTCTACAACGCAACGAACAAGATCCCGCTTAATTATCAATGTTTGCAAACTTGCAAATTCAACAAAGTCCATCTTGGTTTACATATATCAGTAGAAATTGAACGTACGTGTTCGGTGTTCGGTCAATAAGTTTCTAGATTCCTAGTCAATATTGTTAATTATGGGAATTCAGTGTTCAATCAATCGGTCCTACCTTTCTTACCGGGTGTTTCGTAAAGTGGTGGGAACTGCAGTTTCCACCACAAACTCAGTTATGAACAGTATAAAGCTCTCACATGCTACAGTAACAATAAAAAAAATTGCTACAGTATAAAGCTCTCACATGCTACATTAAAAGTAGTTCCCACCACTAGTTCCCACCACCTTTCAAACACCCCCTTATTTTAGTTCTAAAAAATCGACTTTTTTTATTTGCTAGAATAATAATTACTCTATCTCTCTATAATAGGAGAAAATTCCAAATTTTTATCCTACTTATATCAAAAAGTCGTATACAGAGCATAATAATAAGAACATAGAATGGGTCCGGTAAACCCTATCTTTCTATTTCTAGTTCAATAGTTTTTTTCTTTTTTCTTCTTCTTTTTTTTTTTTTTTGGCTAGAGTAGTGATTACTCTGTCTCTCTCTCTACCTTTGCTTTAGAGAGATAAATTAGCCGGCCCAATAAGGAAATGAATTACTTTTTCTATCTAGATAGATTTTATTTGGTTCAAATTGAAATCTGACATTATAACATTTTCATGGCCCGACCAAGATCAGATCGATCGTGGGTTTTGTTCCATATTTTGACTTGTACAAAGCCGACAAAATAGACTAACATCCATGGACAGGATATATAAATATAAATATATATACATATATATATAAATATGAAACTGCATGTGGCTTTGTATGGCCAGGCTGTGCAAAGAATGGCGTCTTCGGTGGAGGGTCCAGTGAGGCGGCTGCAGCTTACTATCTTGGAGGCTCCATACATTTAGCTTTTTCTTCACTGTGCATTGTATTTCAACTCCTATGATAGTAAAATTCTCAAAAGTTGAAACAAATTCAAAGAAAAAAAAAAGTGAATTGAAGAAGAAGGTGCATATGGTAAAACCCAATAATTAGGGGACAAAACACATGATGTAAGAAAACAGAGCTAAAAAATCTTCACATTTTCTTAATTTATCCCTCGAATATCCAAAATTACACATAAGAAAAGGAAAAAATATAATCAAACTTTTCGTTATTAATGGCAAGGGCGAGCATGTGCGATGCACAAATTAGTTGTATTGAGAAAACTTGAAAGCAAATTTACATTGTACAAATATGTTAGTTATATAAAAAATTTCTTCGTCTAAAATACATTAGTTACATTGTCCAAATTTCTTCGTTATCTAAATTATGAAAAGTTTCAACTCTAGCCAAGCTTATGTTACGTTAATCATTTTTTGAAAAGATTACAGATTTTTTTTTTTTGCATAGTTTTTTTTTTCCAAAAAAAAGGATAAGGTGATGCACCTTACGTCCTCATCTCCTTTGGCACATTGGTAGTCTCAGGGACCAGCGAGAAGTGAAAGGAGTTTACCAAGTTCCTACATGCGAGACCTAAAAAGTCCTTGGTGTTCACAACAAGGGCCCAAGCACCCAATCTCAGCTTTTGGTATACTAATGATAACCATGGTACAAGTGAGTCGGACAAAAGATCCAACATGTGTTGAGAGCATGGGGAAGCTTTGATTGACGTCCCTTAACCACTACACCACAACCCTCGGTGGTTTTTTTTTTTTTTTTTCTTTTGTATTGTTATTTAGTATGTTTGTTGTTTGTTGTGCATTTTCTATGTTACTACAAATAGGAATTTATACGATATTTATTTAACAACATTTGACAAAACACCATAGTCTAATATGTCAAAAAAACGAGTACTACTGAAAAAGGGAGATTTTCCGACACCAATCAACAAGTCGGAAAAAGAAATTAGGCGTTTGTAAAAATGTGTATCAACGTCAAAGAGGTGTTACAAATCCGTCGAAAGAATTGCATAGCTAGAAAGATGTTCCGACACGGTCAACTTGCAACCTGTAACCATTATACGGATGTTATACAGACATTAATTGTATCAACTTGCAACCAATCCCAATTAAAATTTAAAGGAATGTGGTCCCATGTAAACAATATTTGAAATTACTTTTAAAAATACCCCTAAACTATGTAAGTAGCGCCATTTTGTCCCTCAAACTTTAAAAGGCACCTATTAGTTTCTTTAAACTATGAAACTTTGAAAAACTTTGCTAGAGAGCCCTGAGGTTGGCATGTAGAGAGCAAAAGAGAGAGAGAAGAAGTGTTCTTCATTCCAGGTCACACTTTACTCATGCGTTAAGATTAGTAGGAGATGAAAGTGAGTAACTGATCTCCTAGAAACCCTAATTCCCTTCTTCACCCACATGTTCGTCCGTTCGGTGCCAAAGACTTGGTAGGGAAGACGGTGGTTTCATGTAGAGAACAATTCTCTTTGATGGCTTCCAATCTTCTTGCTTCAACCGGGTAAGCATAAATTATATATATATATATATATTAAGTATTAAATTAATGTACTCTATAATGCTTGTTTTACAAAAGTTCAATGAAAAATTTTGTTATATACATTCCGTACTTTTTACCACGTTTTTGCATTTTTAATTCAAAAACATTTTGAAAAACCAAGAACTTTATATGTGAAACGGATGCTAGATTCTTAGCATAGACTCGTCATGGTAGATGAGCTAAATATGGAAAGTATGCACAAAATATGCAGCCAAACAAGAAATTCGGATCTCCTAGTTTGCATAATATCAATCCGAATAAGCAACGTAAAAGCTTTAAAAAATGACTTACACAAATTGCTACTGATTGAAAGAATCGATAGCTCAAACCAAGAAGTTTCCTAAACAAAAACTTGAGAGAAGATAAAACTTGGAAGCAAAGGAAGGCAATCAGCCCAAAATACACACAAGCATATTTGCTAATTGAACTTACCTTAAATACTTCAAGTTGACAACCTAATTAGAACAGAAAAACTTTCCACGTGTGCTCCAGTTTGTTGAAACGGATAAGCTTGTAACACGTCACAACGAATCAAGAAACATGCACTAGCTAAAATAACTTAATCTGTCCATACAGAATAGAATCATTGGCCCGTACAATTATAGAAAGTTGCCAAAAATTTCAAAGAAAACCATGTCAACAAAGTCACAATCAAGTTGCCCACCCAAATGATATATAATGAGATTTTTAAATTCAATGCATATTAATTATAATATGTATTTTTTGGTCAATAACCAACTTTGTTACAACTATTAAATTTATATCACACAGCTAAAACAATAATATTCACTTATGGATAAATGTTTACATGCGTTACATGAGTACAAAGAAAGAAATGTATATATCATAAAAAAAAATGAAACAAAACATTAATCTCTATCTGTTACAACATTTTGTAAACATTTATCCCTTTTCTATTATTTTCAACTCAAACATGATCCTTGTTCTAGAATCAGCTCTATTATTTTTTGATGAAATATTTTTGTTATAACACACACATATACATATAGTATAAATGTTTCTGTTACATATAAATAGTGTAACATAGTATAACACTTCATTGCTCTATTTTTAATCATATGTGACAGTTAATCTATCTTACCCAAAATGAATTAAATAGAATTGTATTGGTAGTTGATTTAAGACCTATAGCTAGGCGGTTGAGAATGAATGTGAAGAGAAGATTATGAAAGAATCATGTGATACTATTGTTAGCGGTATAGCATATAAAAGTAAACAAGCAAATTACTGTAGGGAAAAAATTTACAAAGGCAAAAAATTGTTGAACCTTAAATTGAATGAAGATGAAGTGAATTAGAGAGTCAAGGCACGTAAAGTTTATGCTTTCCTTCAAACAGATTTACTCTCTCCTCGGGTGCTTGAGAAAAACATTAAGTGTTCGTCTCCTATGATACAACCACTAACGAGCATGACTTCGGCATTATAAGTACTACTCCGATGAACTTGTATTATGTCTTCACTCTATCACTATAACAACCTAAAACGTTTTAATTATCAACGAGCAAGGCCGGACTTGTCAGCAGGTTCGGTAGGCCGAACTTTGAGACCGGCAGGTCGGTAGAGGGTCCAAAAATAGAAGTCTTGTTCGGAAGGCCGATTAGGCATTGAACATACTTATTTTTCGTTGTTTTGTGTTACAAAATGTTCCAAGGATTTCAAATAAATGATTATAGCACACTAATAAGAATCAATGGTAAGTTGGTATGATTAAGGATTATGAATTTAGTTAAAGTATGATTATTTTATACGTCGTAGGATGACGGAGTACTTGGAGCTTACGTTGTGAGCTTGGTATTGTGAGCTAGAAGTTATTGGCATGGTATTCGCCAAGAGATAGGGATTCTATTACTCATCTTTTGTGAGGTTTCTATGGAATTAAAATTGGTTGTTTTACTACAAGAGAGATATATATATATATATATATATATGTATGTATGTTGAACTGCTATTATATGAGTATCACATATGAAACTATGACATGAACTCGTCCTGTATTGTACAGCGAGAAATATATTGATTTGACATATATTGTTGTAAATTGAGAAGTCTGGTTAGGAAAAACTAACTCTATAAATAATGAATGATTATAGAGGAATGGTATGACGTGAAGAGGGCGACGGTTACATTCTTGGGCACAAATACCTTAAAAGGTAAAATTGGAGGGTGATGACGCTCCCTTGGATCGAAAGTCCCAGAACACACTGTATAGAAATAGACTTGGTGAGGATCCAGGATTCGATGTCCCCTCACCAGAACACCCTTGGATTGATTGTAGGGTGGTCAAGTGCGTCCACTTGGATTTCATTGAGTTGAGTGATTGCACAGTGGATATAGATAAGCATAATTGAATTTTGAATAAGTATGTATATATATGTATGAAACTTGGTAAGAATGACCATAATGTATCTACCGGAATTGAACATGATAATATTGATGATTAATATTGAGAGCTAACTAACGATACATGTTTCAATATGGTAATAGTAAAAGCCTAAAAGTGAGTAATGGTTTTTCCTACTGAGCATGTTGTTGCTTTTTCTCTCATATTTTCATCTTTTCAGGACTCACAATGTGTGAGGTGGTGACAAAATATATAGTTGAGGAAGCTATATAGCTGTATTATAATAGAATTGTATCATTTGTTAAAAGTGTTCTTCATGGAAATGCAAGAATCGTTTGTTACTTTATGAGACTGTATTAAGGTTGTGTTGAAGGTTAGAATGATGATAATGATAGTTTTGTATTATTATATTTAATGAGGTACATTAAACTATGGTTTAATTATTATTTATATTTTTACTTTTTTTTAGAGTTATCATTTAAGTCTTGGACAAATTTCTTTTGATGTTTTAATTATATTTTTTTTATCTTTATTTTATTTATTAAGAACTGTTGACCCCCACTTAGGGCGTTACACATAATTATTTATTCAATTGGGAGCACTTCAATATTATTTGTTAATTTGGTCATCTTCTACTTTTCGTGAATCATTGATTTCGTCTTCAATTAAGGTTTTTCTGATATAGAGATATGTCGTCATGCAAGTTCCTTAATAATGGCATCACCATGCAAGTTGATACAACAAAATTTTAGCGTACAGCACCAAGTCACGTGTAATTAGCCGGCCGAATAAGGAGATAAATTACTTGTAAAAATTACACAATGTAACCCTAAAAATTACTATCTAGATAGATTTTTTTTGGATCAAATTGAAATCTGGCATTACAACATTTTCAGGGCCCAACCAAGATCAGATCGATCGTGGGTTTTGCTCCATATTTTGACTTGTACAAAGCCGTCAAAATAGACTCATCCCGGGACAGGATATAAAAATATACATATATATAAATATAAAATTGCATGGCCTTGCATGGCCCGGCTGTCAGAGAATGGCATCTTCGGTGGAGGGTCCAGTGAGGCGGCTGCAGCTTATCATCTCGAAGGCTCCACACATTTAGCCTTTTTTTCCACGGTTCATTGTATTTCAACTCCTATGATATTAAAATTCTCGAAAGTTGAAACAAATTCAAAAAAAAAAAAAAGTGAATTGAAGAAGAAGGTACATGTGGTAAAACCAAAAATTAGGGGAAAAACACATGATGCAAGAAAACAGAGCTGAAAAAACTTCACATTTTCTTAATTGATCCCTCGAATATCCACAATTACACACAAGAAAAGGAAGGAAAAAAAAAAAAAAATCAAACTGATCGTTGTTAATGGCAAGGGCGAGCATGTGCGATGCACAATTTAGTTGTATTGAGAAAACTTGTACGTAAATTTACATTGTACAAATATGTTAGTTACATAAAAAATTTCTTCGTCTGAAATATGTATTAGTTACATTGTACAAATTTCTTCGCTATATGAATTATGAAGTCTCAACAATAGCCGACCTTATGTTACGTTTATCATTTTTTTGAAAAGATTCATGATTTTTTTTTTTTTTGCATTGTTTTTTTTCCTCTTAAAAAAGGATAAAATGGTGCACCTTACGTCTCCATCCCCTTTGGCACATTAGCAATCTTAGGGACCATCAAGGAGTAAAAAGGGTCTACCAAGTTTCTACACGCGAGACCTGAAAGGTCTCTGGTGTTCACAACAAGGTTCCAAAGACCCAATCTCAGCTCCTAGTATAGCAATAGAAACCATGATACAAGTGAGTCGAACAAAGAATCCAACCTGCGTTGGGAGCATGGGGAAGCTTTGGCCGATGTCTCTAAACCACTACACCACAACCCTCGGATTTTTTTTTTTTTTTTTTTGCATTGCTATTTAGTATGTTTGTTGTTTGTTGTGCATATTCTACACTACTAAAAATAGGAAATTCGATGATATCTATTTAACAGCGTTTGACAAAAAAACCTTCGCCTAATATGTAAAACAAAACCCATACTGAAAAAGGGTGATTTTCCGACAGCTATCAGCGAGTCGGAAAAAGAAATTAGGTGTTTGTAAAAATGTGTATTAACATCAAAGAGGTGTCACAAATCCGTCAGAAGAAATGCATAGCTAGAAAGATGTTTCGACGCGGTCAACATGCAATTTGCAGCCAACATACGGACATTATACAAACATTAATAGTATCAACTTGCAACCAATCCCCATTAAAATTTAAAGGAATGTGGTCCCATGTAACACTACAAGAAAATATTGATTACACGACCTTTATTTCATGACCGTTTCCCAAAAACCGTCGTGAAAAGGGCAAAAATGCACGGCAAGTAACGCCCGTGAAAAAGAAGACCGTCGTGAGAAAGTGGGAAGATACCACGACGATTTTCTGAAAAAACCGTCGTGGAATACTAGAGATACCACGACGGTTTTCTCCAAAAACCGTCGTGGTATCTCTAGTATTCCACTACGGTTTTTTCAAAAAACCATCGTGGCAATTTGTAAATAGGTTTCTGCTTTTTAGATAGGTACACGTC
>CAMOHE010041951.1:0-21243 GCA_946598075.1 Artocarpus hirsutus
CAAAGGACCTTACCACACTCCCTTACATGTTTCACTCGTGAAATGGTTCACTCAATTTCACTCGTGTTTGCACTCAATACTTTTCAGCTTTTATCTACTCTAATACTCTCGCCTCTCGTGCCTTTTTCTACTCGTAAAATCTCACTTAGTTCCTATAAAACTAGTCAAATCAATATCAAAATTTCCTTGACAATTCACAAACAGATTACCAAGGAGGCTAAAAGTATAACAGGCAATGATAATTTGGGCTTTCAGAAATCACACCCAAAAGAAACGAAATTTGAGCAAAAAATTTTGGTCTTGGTAGGGAATTCAATTTTGGGCTCCTTAAACCATGAATAACAAGAATCAAAAAATTTTAAGATGGGTCTCCAGACTCTTTTTTCTTTTTTTTTTGGTCGGATCCTCTTGTCTTCTTCTTTCCCTTGTTTTTCTTTCTTTTCTTCTTTTTTTTCTTTTCTTTTCTTTTCGGATCCTCTTTTTTTTTTTTTAAAACCTGACTTGGATAATGGAAAACAAGACACACGAATAATTGAAACAAACAAAAACTAAGAGAATGGATAAGCTAAACCTAATTAGAACCCTCGCTCTGATGCTAAATGATATGAACCCTGTCAAGAACTAACACGACCCTAACCAAAATTGGTCTCCAAGATCGAAATTCCAAATCGGTTTAGTATGGAACCGCGACCCGATGCCCAACAAGAAGCACAAACCTTGGTATGTGAGGACGCCACAATCAGCTATGGACGGACTGATTGATAAGTCTATGAATGCCACGGAATTTTTTGATAAGTTTGAATAGTTTGTTTAGGAACCGAAGAGAATTAGACCTCAAATTGTGTGTAAAAACTCATTACCATTGAATGAAATTCGTTACAATATATAGTAGTTTCTCCTTTACGAATTTTTAGCTCCTAATTGCCCATGGAATTTCGGGCAAATCAATTGCCAGCCAAAAAAAAGGCCCAATCTAAAGCAAATAAGGTAAGTTCCCTAAATGGCTTAAAAGCCTTACAATAAAATGGAATAAAAAATGCATGTTTCTAAAAAAAAGAAAACTAGACAATAAATAGATAAATAGCTAATTCTTCTTGCCACTTGTCGCCTCAAATTGGGAAAGTAACTGAAATGGAAAGTAGCTTGATTTATTTGCAGCCATATGGTTACTCGGTCCCTTCTAGAACTTGAATCATGCATTTGTTGGTCTGGATGTCACATGCAATTCCCTCAATGGGCCTCCATGCGATAGCTTGAGCCCAAGATGCTTGAATCAGCCCAATAAGCATTTCTTTGAACTTCTTCGCGCGAGCTCTCGTAACCGGACCAATGGGAACTTAAATTGGATCTAAATATATCTCATCTCACATGCTCTTGCTTTTGCTACCGATGTCCTCATCAAATTTGTTGATGTTTCTAGTTTTTTCTTGACGTTTATGATTTTTGGGTATTTGTTGATGTTTTAGGGATTCAATTCAAGAATTTTCGTTTAAACATAAATTATTATTTAGAAAAATTCATGTTAAATTTTTTATTCCTTTTAAATGAGTATGTTGCATTAGATGTTTTATTCATTTTTAGTTTTATTAGTTGAATTCATATATTTAAATTGGAGAGGTGAAGAAGGAGAATAAGGATGAGAGGGTTTTTTATTTTATTTTATTTTATTTTTCTTTTATTTATTTAAATAGTATGTGATTTAATTGAGGGTGTTTTAGTCTTTTTAAGGTAAATAATAAGTACGTAATGGGCACATGATCGTCAAAAGTGAGAAAATAGACAGATATTAGTTAAGTTCATCTTTTTGCACCATTTTAAATAGTTCGAGGTCATTATAACTAAAAAACAAAGAATCAAGACTCAATTGTTACATTTTAAATAGATCGGGGACCATTGAGGCATTTTACTCCAAATATTCATGATACACATAAGTAATAAAAGGTAAATAAGACTGTCGATACCACAAGAATTACATTTAATTGTGGTTAATTATTGAGATTGTCAAGCCTAAGATTATTTGAACAACCAATTAAAATAAAAATTAACATGTCTAATATAAGAAAGGCTTTTTTGCGCTATTTCCTCGAAACTTATTGCACATTTACAATTTGTCATCTGAGCTTTTAATTTTAACAAGTTGCATCATTTACTTATAAATTTGTAGAAAATAACTCTTATTGATAGCAATAATAGTTTTTTAACTGAATTGAATATGAAAAGAAAGTAAATTAAATTTTGACATATGAATATAAGAACCACTCTCCAATATAATGTTATTTTTGTGCTAAATTTATCAACTACAGTAAATATAATCTTTTAATTCTATAAATGTTTCTAATACAATAAGGTAAAAATGTGAAGATTAATAACTATTGATAACATTGAAAAAATGTGATTTAAAAAATTTTGAATGGCACAAGCAAAATGTCATAGATCTTAATAAATGAAAAAATATTCAATTTTTTGATCATATTTTAAATATAATTTTTATCATCATTATTTAATTAATAATTATATAAATTCATAATTGTATAATACTAGGTTTAAATTTCATGAATTGTAACACATAGAAAAAAATGATCATTGACATGATAATAAATAAATAAAAACCATCAACAATACATTTAAAGGAAACTTAAAGCCAAATATTTGTTAGAAAACAATATATAATAGAATTTTAAAAATTTTTAAATCAAAGTCTTTTCCAAATAACAAGTTTTACATGCTAAGTATATAAATTAATAACAGATCTTATATACCTCTTTTGTATACTAAAGGTGTAGAAAAACTATGAAGAAAAAAACTTCTAGGATAGCCTCAATCAACTGGTCCTTTTGCTATTCTCTTTCACAATCAGAGTGTAGGTTGATATGTCATACAGCCTTCCTTCGGTGACTCTCCTTCCAACCACATAAGAAAAGCAAGAGCAAAGGTTCCAAATATTGAAAAATAGTTCTCTAGGAGTTTCAGAGTTTCTCTCACATCAGTACTCACTCAATGCTTCTTAATGATCTAAATAACAATGAAAAATAGCTCCTCTTTTATAGTGGTCGGATTTGGATTTAAACCTTATCATATTAGGCTTTAAAATTCAAGTTTAGATCAAATTCTGATTAAAAACACGTCAAAACCATGTAACCTGATTATCCCATGTCTGGCATGATGATTTAGGAGATTGGTCTGTTGAACTAGCTTTATCAACCTATCGAACTGTCTGCACCAGCCTGTCGAATTTGGCCACAAGCCTGCCAATCGAGCGATAATTTAGAGATCTTAGAATATTTTATTTCTACATAGAATCTTAGATAGAGCCTCAGTTTTAATTCAAATAACTCAATAGAGAAGTTATATGATTAAAACAATCACATACATATAATCCCATATCAAATAAAATGCTATCCAAATAATTCAACAAGTTTATCTTGAATTAATTTTCTAAATTAATTCAATCGATAAAATAACATGAGCTATTAAATCCAATTGACTCAAATTTTAGCCAATCCAATAATTAACACAAGTAACTAATATGTAGGAAAACATGCCGTATCATTATAGGAATAATTATGAGCAAGCAAGGGGGACCCGATGACATATATAAATCAAACTCCTATAATTATAAGAAAACATATCCAGATATATATTTTATAATTATCAACTCTAACGCTTGTTAGGGGTGTGCTCGATGCTATCCCTAAGGACTTACCCCATGGCAGCTCGGCCACCGTGCTTGGCAGAGTTCATTAAGAAGACAATCCGCAGCCTCCTGAGCCTGGAATTTCCTCCTGAGGTGCTCTATAGGGCTCCCGCTAGCCGCGACACAAGATATCACCTCCTTGGGATGAATGAATGATCAGGTTGGATTGTCACAGCCTGCAACCAAGCAATAACTCACCATAGAATTTCAACCCTAAATGGAGACCAATCTATTGGTGAAGGCTACGACACATGTCACCTGCCCCTTGATAGGTCTTGATGTGACATATACGTCATGGGTTGAACCTACCTAACACCTAGTTCAAGTGGTAGCATATAAATAGATCACATTTACTATAGCTCAAGCCAACATGTTCTTTCCCAACTAACCCAACATGCCCATAAACCTATTCAAAAACAAAACTTATCCTTAAGCCGATTATGGATAATCCTATGGGGATACGATACATTATATTATGTCATGAAGACTTAGCTATATGGGCTTCATAATTCTATATAGTTCAAGAGTGCAGCTCCAAGCTTTTAGTGAAATAGCATTGGAGTTGATAATTATGAAATGTATATCTAGGATATTGGGTTTCATAATTATTTGGAGCTTGAACTATATAAATCCATCAAATCCCTTTTGTTAGCTTATAAAAATCCTGCAATAATACGACATGCTTTTCCAATAATTGGTAACTTATGTCAGATTTATTAGATAGGTTGAAATTTGGTAAAATCAGACAATTCATGTTTGTTTATTAGTTGAATTAATTTTGTGATAAAATTAATTCAATATAAACTTGTTGAATTATCGGGATCAAATAATTCTTGTTTGTTTATCGGTTGGATTAATTTTGAAATAATTCAAGATAAACTTATTGAATTATCAAGAATTCATTTATTTTCATAGAGATTATCTAGAAAAAGTTGCTTTAATTAGATAACTTCTCTATTGGGTTATTTGAATTAAAATTGAGACTTTATCCTCTAAAATCTCCGATGGAGAATAAAAGAATCGCTAGGATTTTTTATCGTAAGTTCGACATGCCAATCCTTAGATTCGGCCTGCCGATGGGGCAAGTTCGGCCTGCCAGTTAGACAGATCAGCATGCCAGCCACACAATAAAAAGATCACGCACTTAGACACGGATTTTATTAGATATTGATTCTGATTTGAATTTGATTCAAATTTTTGAGCCCTTATCTAATAAGGACTGACTCCTGGGCCTAACCTCCATAAAGGGGAGTGAGTTTTATTATTATTTAGATCAATTAAGAGATTAAGAGTGAGACTCTACTGGTGGGACTCTAAAAACTCCCTGAGAGCTATTGTTCACAAATCACGAATTGTAGATTTGCGTTCTCTTAATTGGTTGGAAAGAGAGCCACTTGGTGGAAAAGCTGAACGAGATTAGCCCACACTTACTTCGATCGAGGTTAAAGAATAGCAAAGAAGGCCAGTTGGTTGAGGTCCTTTTGGAACGCTACTTCTCTTCACTGATTGCAAGAGCTTTTCGATGCATAGAGGTTAGTAAGATCTGGTTAATTTATGCTATAGTGTGTCAAACTTGTGTTTTGAAAAATATTCTAATATAAAAATTTTTAAAATTCTACCTACGTACTATTTTCCAATAACTATAAGTTGGCATGAAGCTGGTAAAAACAAAATGATGGAAAGCGATGTTAGTGAGAAGATTGATTTTGTCAACGAGACTTTTGAGATGATAAAGTTGATACAACAGAGGATAGAGACTGCTCAAAGTCATCAAAAGTGCTACGTCGATAAAAGAAGAAGACCCTTAGAATTTGCTGTTGTAACCCCCTAAGTAGGGGTTAACAGTTTTTAATAAATAAAAATAAAAATCAGAAAATATAAATAAAACAACAAAGTAATTTGCCTGGGACTTAATTGAAAACTCTCAAAACAAAACAAAAATATAAACAACAATTTAAACCATATTTTAATGTAGCACCACAAATTTAATAATACAAAATTGTCATCATCCTCATTTCAACTCTCAACATATCTTAATACAGTCACAGAAAGTAACAATAAATGCTTACATTATCATGCAGAACATTCTTAATAATTGAAGCAATCCCAACGTAATACAGCTACATAACTTCCTCAACTATTTTCTTCAAAGCCACCTCACACTAAGTGACTCCTGAAAAGATGAAAATATAAGGGAATGAACGACAACATGCTCAGTAAGGAAAACCATTACTCACCTTAAAGTTTTTTTCTTTATCACATTAAACCTGCATGGTTAGTTTTCATCATTATCCAAATTATGAGATTTATTATGGTCATATTCCATGGATACCGTTGTTAATTATTACCAAGTTTCATACATATACATATATATAATTGTTACAACTCATCATTATTCCTAGGTATCCACATTCAAAAGAGTATCACTCAACTCATCGAAACCTAAGTGGACACGCTTGACCACCCTCTAAACATTCCAAGGGTGTTCCGGTGAAGGGATATCAAATCTCAGATCCTCACCAAGTCAATTCTTGTACAGTATATTTGAGACTTTCAACCCAACGTAGCATCATCACCCCCCCTCTTATTTTACCTTTTAGGGTATTTGTGCCCAAGGACGAAACCGTCACCCTCTTTACGTCTCACCATTTCTCTATAATCAACCTTTGTTTATAAAGTTAGTTTTCCTAACCATGCTTTTCAATTTACAACATGAGTCAAATCATTATGTTCCTCACTGTACAATACAAGACAAGTTCCACATCATCAAGTTATAGTTATAACCATATGCATTCAACAATATCATATACATATCTTGCAATATAAAACAATCAAATTTTAATTTACCAAAACCCCATAAAAGATGAATAATAGAATCTCTACCTCTTAGTGAATACCATGCCAATAATTTCCCAGCTCACGATATCAAACTCATCACGTAAGCTCTAAGTACTTCGTTATCCTACGACACATAAAATTACCATACTTTAACTCAATTCCTAATCCATAGTCACACCGATTACCATCTATTCTACTATTCTTATTAGTGTGCCATAATCATTTATATGAAATCTTTGAAACATTTTGTAACAGAAAACAGTAAAAAACATATGAATTTGGATTGTCCAATCAGCCTGCCGATTGGTAGAGCCCAGCCTGCTAATTGAGACAAAATCTAGAAAACTCTAGTTTTCTGTTTTTAAAGATTTTGAGCTTCAAGGCTCAATCCGACTTGTTTTAACAAATCCTAGAATATGAAAAATACATAGAAACCATAGATTATCATACTAATAAAACATATAAATCTCTTTCCCTAAACTTTTATGCATAAAACATGTTTAAAATTCCCAAACATTGATTTTTACAGCACTTTACAAAAATGTGATCTAAATAGGAAATTATTCAAACTCAAAACAAACACAATTCAATTCGCTTACGCACAAAAGCACAAGACCAGATCACGAAATGAAGAACAATTATATAATCTAAACATAGTAATTTAGAATAAAGGGAAGGTAGAGAAGAATTTAGGTTTTTTGTTAGAAACTCTACCTTGTTTTCTTGAGAAATTGCTATTAGGCTTGACTTTTTGCTTAAAGAAAGAGATCCTGAGTTGAGATGGAACTTTTTGATCAAATTAAGAAAGTGAAGGAAACAGACGAAATAGAAAGGGGGAGAGAAAGGATAAGTGGTGTGAAATGTGAAGAAAAATGAGTTGTCTAATATGTTTTAGGAGTCGGTGGCTTTGGACATGTGAGTGAATAGTCTTATTGGGAGACTCAAAAAGAAAAAAAAGGGGATAAGGCCTTTGTGCGGAACTAAGGCATGTGACTTGTTTGATAAGTCTTATCTTTTATTTATTTGTTTATTTATTTTAACCATTACACATGAAGGACAATAAAGGATGGTCTACTATGACGTTTTGGTAAATATACTAAATAAGTATAGAACATTTTCAAAAATTCTAAAAATAAGTAGAAATAAATATTGTGAAATAGATTTTAAATGAAACAAATTTTTGATTAACACACTAAAAATTAATGTAATTACCTTAATACTTGTTAGAAATATAACGCATGTCACGGTTCTACCCCCTTAAAGAAATTTTGTCCCCGAAATTTCAAATTTAACTATACTAATAGAAATCACAATTCCGTAATGATTCCACTTTTGACTCTACACCCTCTGTGTTATTTTATTCCCAAATATGGGTCACCATGTTTCTATTCATTGGCTTGGAACATCAATTATACTCTAAATATCAAATCTCTCAACAAGAGTATTTCTAACAGGTTTCAACTCATAACACCGTATAATGGTTTAGGAATCTGATAAAAAAAACACAAATAGTGAACATACCAATTTTTCAGTCCTTCACTATCCTTGGACTGTGATTTACAACTAGTAAACTAAAACATAATCATAAAATATATCACAAGTGCTTCCATTCAAAATTATACATTAAACTCATACATAGAGATATTAGAAGGAATCTCGTAATTATACTCAACTTGATAGATTCTTCATTAAACGGTTACCTTCATGATACACAAATATTTTATCCATATAACAGACTCATAATATTCTACCAAGTATCCCCACAATTGACTTTGGTATTTCCACATAACATTTACAGAATGCTACACATTACAAACATGATACGGATACGTTTCGAGAGTACAAGGCACTTCATATATCCAGCTATCCATATCATGCATGCTTAGAGAATACAAAACCATCGATAAACAAAAGATCGGACCTTAAGTAGGATGCATTTTGAGAGCATCAAGTACTCTGTATCCAGCCATCCCAACATTAGGCTCAATGAATTTAAAAGTTTTAACAATGGCATACCACAAGAAATACAAAATGCAAGGTAAACAATTATTCGTGACACTCGAAATACCAACACACATGCCTGCATGCCATGGATAAAACCAAAAGATTACAAACTGAGATTCAAATCAAATGGTTGCTTTTGGCTTTCCTTCTCCCATTTAAGCTTGGACGTTGTAGTGTTAGACTTTGGATGGATGATTTGCATCTTATCTAACAATTCCTCAGCGGTTGAAGCAGTAACAAAGATTTGTCTCCCCGATTCCACAATAAAGTTTTCCACCACAGCGTAATCTAAAAATTTTAAAAGACTATCATAAAAACCATTTACATTTACATTTAAAAGTCCCAAGCGTTTGGAATGAAAGCATAATAAATGCCTACTAGCAATCACAAATATTTTCTCAAGGGTACCTATACCACCAGATAATGCTATAAAAGCATCAGAATTATCAATCATAACTTTATGACGTTTAGGGGTATCCAAAACTCTTTTCTCCTTACTTATTGTTTTTCCACAAAGGCTCCCTTCAGCTAGGAGTCAAGGAATAATCCCGAGGACTTCAACACCGCCAGACTTAGCTGTTGTTGCCACATTTCCCGTCAATCATAAACTACCACCCCCGTAAGTCAGGTTAATTTTCCTGCATGCTAAGGCTTGTCCTAAGTGTCTTGTGGCTTCTAGATAAACTTTATCTTTTCCAGGGCTAGAACTACAAAAGACATAAACATTCTTTATTTTCTTGGTGGACTAGGAGATAGACATATTTAGTTTATATAAGTGATTGCTTTATGTCTGCTCCATTTAAACTCGGGATTCTATTTGAGGTTTTAAGGATGAAAAATATGTAAAAGGACTAAAAAGACAGACGAGCAGGTAACGAAAAGGTAATCCAAAGATTTAAACAAAATCTTGTGCAGATAAGAAAATAAGAAAAAGCGATTGATAGTTTATGGAAAATCTGATTTACTTTTTGAAAAAAATTAGACTCTAATAGTATAACTTTTGATAATTAAGAATAATTTAACTGAAGACACTCTTAACACAACTGTAGACCTTTTGACAAATGCAAACTGAATTTAGAAAATCCTTATAAACGAAAAATCCTGTAGAACTTTTGAAATTTGACACACAAATCTTGAAATATCTAGATAAGTTTTCAAAATTCAAACATGTTACAATATCGTATGTAACGTGTCTGATAAGACAATATAATTTATTATATATATATTTAAGAAAGTCATAGATTATATAAAATACTAACACTTACTGTATCAATCTAATAATCACAATTATTTCGATCATAAAGACAAATATCCTGAGTAAAAGAAAGACAGACTATTGAATATCAAATGAAACGATTTCAAACAAGCAAAGACTAAACAACCTTTATAGAGCAATGATTTATTCCCCATCAAGTTTTCTTATGGCTTGGCAAACAAGATCTAGAAATACCATATCCCTAAGGCGTTGTCTTTTTGCATGGAATTTAGGCCAGAGTTTAAAAATAGCTCTTTGAACATATCCACTAGGGTGACCATGAAGAGGAGGATGGATACTATCTAAGTTCTCCTTTGAAAGTCCATCCTTGCAAAACCTTATTTTATCCTCTCTATTCGTAGACATATAACCCGGTGAAGTACATTTATCATTACAATTTTGTCTTCCACATTTGTTATAGGTAACCACGATAGCACGAGCTCTTCTTTGCATTGCACTACTACTGGTACTCGTTCCTGGTAAACCGACATTTTGACTGAAGTACTAGGACGGATCTTCCCCTCTATCAATGTTCTCATATCACAAGGGATGCCAAAATGCATAAGAATCCATAACTGAGTGATCCTAGCCTTATATTTCTTTCTGAGAATCTTTTGGGAGAGTGATGGGAAATACTTTCTTAGGTGCTGGTACTTTGAGTCCATGATGAGATCAAAGAAGAGTAAATAAAAAGGAAAAATTAAGACAGTAAGTAATAGAATCCTAGCATTCCTTCTTCTTTTAGAGAGAAATAAGAAATTCTAAAGAGAAAGAAGAGGATTTGCAATTTAGAGAGAGAATAACAAATTAAGAGGGAGAGAGTGAGCTCAGAGAAATAAGCTCCTATGCACAGTAGACGTATATGTAACAATGATTAAACCACTGTAGATGACATGTGTAAAGGCCAAGTGGGAGAGATAGTGCGAATCAAACTGATTCAAGATTTAGACTGAAATAAGTCAAGTTGTTTCGAGTCTTAACACATTTAAAACCAGTTAAATTAACAAATATAAAATTTCAAACCAATTTGTACAGATCTTAAGCCCATTTCAAAGTCCACTGAAAATAAAAATAACTGTGAACAACTAGTCTAATTTCACGACAATCAGGGATCTTCCTAAATGGTATTCAAATCATCCATAACAACATAATCTTCTAGTAACTCAAATAATTTGTTTTAATCAAAGCCTTATTGAACAATGCATACACTCATATGTTATCCTTAATATTCAACATCTGTCAATGGATTTATCATCATTACTACCAAGGGTTTAGAATGTGACCAACCTTGAAATCAATACGATTTACATCTTCCAACATAGACCACATCAAAGAGCAAAGACCATTAACATTATTACTTAAGGACATCTACTATCCTTACAATCTCACTTATACAATCTTTAATTTTCTCATATAACAAAACCTCAAGTGACTAAGAGATTCACATTTAAGTATCTAAAGATTTAAACCTTTTAATTGTAAAGATCCAAAATCATCACTGGTGCCCTAAATATTATGATTTACCTAAGGAAATTCCTATTGGTTATTTTCACATTGCACCTATTCATAAAGATTCATTGATACACTTAAATACAATGTACGCAACAAAATATTTCAACCTTAAAATTCATGCATTCTTGCCTTTACACAGTCTTAATAGATTAAAAATCTAACATTTATCTCACTCAATATTCAATACCATGTATTACTAACTTATCTCATATTCCTCAAGTAAATAGAACTTTCAAGAAAGTTATTGACACTTATGTACTCCACCAAATCCACACATAATCACTACTTAGGTCTGAATCAATTACAAAGAATTTGACACATCTATGCCAAACTTTAAAGTCAACAAATCAAACCTTATATTTCTTATTGTTTTTCACGAGATTAAAAGACTCTTAAATCCTAGTATCTACACACATTTCTCATGTTTCTATACAAATTAGATATGCTTATAGATCTTAGTATTATACGAATCTCTCATAAGCATTCTACTTATAAACCCATTCCATAAGCATTCCACTTATAAACCCATTCCACTTATAGATCCTAGTATTATATGAATTTCTCAAAAGCATTCCATTTATAAACCAAACCTAGGCTCTGATATCAAAAATTCTGTAACGCCCCTAAGTGGGGATTAACAGTTTTTAATAAATAACAATAAAGATCAGAAAATATAAATAAAATATCAAAGAAATTTTCCTGGGACTTAATTGAAAACTCTTGAAACAAAACAAAAATATAAACAACAATTTAAACCACAGTTTAATGTAGCACTATAAATTTAATAATACAAAACTATCATCATCGTCATTTCAACCCTCAACATATCTTAATATAGTCACAGAAAGTAACAATAGATGCTTACATTATCATGCAGAATATTCTTAATAATTGAAGCAATCCCAACGTAATATAGTTGCATAGCTTCCTTAACTATTTTCTTCGAAGCCACCTCACACTTAGTGACTCCTGAAAAGATGAAAATATAGGGGAATGAGTGACAACATGCTCAGTAGGGAAAACCATTACTCACCTTAAAGTTTTATTCTTTACCACATTAAACCTGCATGGTTAGTTTTTATCATTATCTAAATTATGAGATTTATTATGATCATATTCCATGGATACCGTTGTTAATTATTACCAAGTTTCATACATATATATATATATAATTGTTAAAATTCATCATTATTCTTAGGTATCCACATTTAATAGAGTATCAGTCAACTCATCGAAACCCAAGTGGGCGGACCTGACCACCCTTCAAACATTCCAAGGGTGTTTCAGTGAGGGGATTTCAAATCCCGGATCCTCACCAAGTCAATTCCTGTATAGTGTGTTCTGGGACTTTCAACCCAAGGGAGCATCAACACCCCCCTCCTATTTTACCTTTTAGGGTATTTGTGCCCAAGGACGAAAGCGTCGCCCTTTTTACGTCTCACCATTTCTCTATAATCAACCTTTGTTTATAAAGTTAGTTTTTCTAACCATGCTTTTCAAATTACAACATGTGTCAAATCATTATGTTCTTCGCTGTACAATACAAGACAAGTTCCACATCATCAGGTTATAGTTATAACCATATACATTTAACAATATCATATACATATCTTGCAACATAAAACAACCAAATTTTAATTTACCAAAACCCTATAAGAGATGAGTAATAGAATCTCTACCTCTTAGTGAATACCATGCTAATAACTTCCAGCTTATGATATCAAACTCACCATGAAAGCTCCAAGTACTTTGTTATCCTATGACGCATAAAATTACCATACTTTAACTCAATTCCTAATCCATAGTCACACCGATTACCATCTATTCTACTATTCTTATTAGTGTGCCATAATCATTTATATAAAATCTTTGAAACATTTTGTAACATAAAACGGTGAAATACATATGAATTTGGATTGTCCGATCAGTCGTAGCTGCCTGCTAATTGCAGAGCCCAGCCTGCTAATTGAGGCAAAATCTAGAAAACTCCAGTTTTCTGTTTTTAAAGATTTTGAGCTTCAAAGCTTAATCTGACTTGTTTTAACAAATCCTAGAACTTGAAAAATACATAGAAACCATAGATTATCATAACAATAAAACGTGTAAATCTCTTTTCCCAAACTTTTATGCATAAAACATGTTTAAAATTCTCAAACATTGATTTTTACCACACTTTACAAAAATGTGATCTAAAGAGGAAATTGTTCAAACTCAAAACAAACACAACTCAATTTTCATACACACAAAAGCATAAGCCTAGATCACGAGATGAAGAACAATTATATAATCTAAACATAGTAATTTAGAATAAAGGGAAAGTAGAGAAGAATTTAGGCTTTTGGTTAGAAACTCTACCTTATTTCCTTGAGAAATTGTTATTAGGCTTGACTTTTTGCTTGAAGAAAGAGATCCTAAGTTGAGATAGAACTTTTTGATCAGATTGAGAAAGTAAAGGAAATAGACAAAATAGAAAGGGGGAGAGAAAGGGTAAGTGGTGTGAAATGTGTAGAAAAATGAGTTGTCTGATATGTTTTAGGAGTCGGTGGCTTTGGACATGTGAGTGAATCGTCTTATTGGGAGACTCAGAAAGAAAAGAAAAGGGATAAGGCCTTTGTGGGGAACCAAGGCATCTGACTTGTTTGCTAAGTCTTATCTTTTATTTATTTATTTTTTTAACCATTACACATGAAGGACAATAAAGGATGGTCTACCATGACATTTTGGTAAATATACTAAATAAGTATAGAAAATTTTCAAAAATTCTAAAAATAAGTAGAAATAAATATTGTGAAATAGATTTTAAATGAAACAAATTTTTTATTAACACACCAAAAATTAATGTAATTACTTTAATACCTGTTAGGAAAATAACGGGTATCACAACTGTAGGCGATTTTGTATTCCTAAAGATTGTGCCAATGAAAGGAGTTATCAGATTCAGAAGGAAAGGCAAATAGAGTTTGAGGTTTACTGGGCCTTATGAAATCGTGAAGTGGATAGGCAAGGTAGCCTACCAATTGAGATTGCCATTAGAAGTGTCAAATATTCATGATGTTTTCAATGTTTCGATGCTTAAGAAGTATGTCTGAGATCCTACACACATAATTAAGCCATAGGTGATTGAAATACAAGATGACCTCAGTTACAAAGAAAAGCTAGTGGAGATTCTAGATTGGAAAACCAAGATCTTGAGGAATAAAGAGATTCCTTTGATCGAGGTATTATGGCGAAGTCAGCAAGTGGAAGAAGCTACATGGAAACGTGAAGACGACATTAGGGTTAGATATCCGAAATTGTTTTGAGTTTCGAGGATAAAACTCTTATAAGGTGGGGAGAATTGTAACACCCGTCATTTTTCATGTAACGATTAATGTTGGATATTTATCGAAGTTAAGTATTTTCTTTATGAAACAATGTTACTGACCATCTTATTTTGAGTATTCTGACAAGTGACAGACTCGTAGAATTGATGTGATCGAGGTGTTAATGTCACTTATAATGTCTACATGATAATTATGTAATGTTTTAATTGTGTGCAATATTGAATGTGGTACTTTGGCAGGCCAAAGGCTGCTGACTAGAAATCAGCAAATAATTCCCAAAATTGTGGCATTAATAGTTAATTTGTTGAGAAAATTATGAATAATTGATATATTTTATCTCTTTTCTTATCCATGATTAGGAAAGGTTTGACTTTTTAAAAGAGAATATTTGATTTTTGTGATAAGGTTTCTTAATTTAAAAAGATAAGATTTGGTAGTTAGAGCAAATCTTGGACTTTTTCCTTATCTTTCCCCATCCTACATACATACCCCCTTATTTTTAAATAAAATCTGCATCAAAGATAGAAGATTATTTTCTTTTCACATCATTCTCAGTTTTCATGAATATATTTCTCTCTCTCTAAAATCGTTTTCTCTCCTACCTTTCTCTAAAATTTTCTTAGACACTCTCTTCCTCTCTACACATTTTTCTTCCCCTTCTCTACGTTATTTTTCCTGCAAATAATAGAATGAAATATTGGGTTTTCACTTAGATTAACTCAAGGAAGGCTTGAGAAGAATTGTTTTGAGGTACAAAAACTCATTCTATGTTAATTCTGAAATTATATTCTCTCTTCAATCTGAGCCCCATAACTTTGTCTACGAATGTCCGCTGTTGTGAATTTTAGTATGATATATATGTATCTGCTATATGATATTCCTCAAAATTTCATGCCATTTGGAGTTTTCTATATTTAAATACTGAATTTTTATTCTCTGCCACTCATGATCAAACTGTTGTTGATTGGTTAGGTCTTACAAAAATGTAGTCTACGTTCGAGGGGCAAACGAATTGTGATTTGAATGAAATTTTGCAAAATATTCATAAGATGTTAGGTTATGATCTGAAAAATTTCGTGGTGATTTGATGAATATTTGATGAGTTCTTGAATTTTATTTAAGATAGGTCTTTATGGATGTTAAATAAGTGAATTCTAGACTTCTTCATTTTGTGACCTCTTTGTATGAACAAATGAATTTATTTGACAATGAGACTTTTTGTGAAATTGTATTTATATTTTTATAGGTTGCCATAAAAATTTTAGGGCAAAGTAATTTTATTTTAATTATTTGAGTATGATAATCGTGTGTTGCTCACTGCTTTAGGTATTTAGGGTTTATTTTGTTTTTGAATTCTAATGCATGTTTTGAATTGTTGAAAATTTATTTTAAGCTAATTTTTGGATATGTTGTAGTTGTAGATGTATATTACATGCAGGGATTTTATGAGATTATTTTGTGGCATAGATAATTTATCATAAGAATGTATGTTAGGGTTGCTCACTACTTTGTGGTTACTGGCAGTTTTGGTGTTGGGTGTTGTGTGACTTATTTTAAATGTGTAATGGAATTTTCATAGTTAATGAAAAATTAGGGCAATTTATATATATGTTAATTATGTCCCTGCAAAGTCTCATGCCTTAATGGTATATGAATTGTGAATAATTGAGTTGTGTATCCTAACGGCCAGGCAGTTTGTTGTATTTTAGTTTTACATGAATATTTATAAGTTGGTAAAATGTATTTGTATTCTTGTATTTCTTGAGATGGAAATACAAATGATGTTTTATGTTATTGGAAGATCTCATGATAATGAATAATAATTTTATGTGTGTAAATGAATATATAGCATGACCATATAGAAAAGTGAGCACATCGAGACCGCGACAACGTCATCTAAGTAAGGTTTAGTAAGCAAGTCAAATAAATACATTCTTACCTGTAACATGATGAAGTTTATGAAAAGTTTTGATGAATATGATTATGATAATTTCTATGATGATTTATAATGTTTTATTATGAAAGTTTTGAGGTACAAGAAGGTTAATGCATATTATGAAAGTTTTGAGGTACAAGAAGGTTTACGCATGTTTTGATAATGAGGTATTTCAAAATTTAAAAGTATATATATGTATATATGTATTACCTAAATAAGTATTGCACACCCTATGTTTATGTTTATGATAACCCACAAGATTGGACTTGTCATATTTAGTTTAGGATTAGTACCCCTCTCCTCTCATGGCAGGGTGTGTACAATGATGATAATAGTGCAACACTTGCGCCCTTAAAGATAAAATGAATGAAGTTTTAATATGGATAATGTTAATGAAAGATATGTTTTATATGAAACCGTGCTAAATGCACTATTATGTTAATGATAATTATGAATATGATGTTGCATATAGATGTTCATAAAATGGTTTTATGTTGTGAGATAAGAAAGTGTACTTACTAAGCTTTTGCTTACTTAGTTATTATCATGTTGCAGATAGAGGTAAAAGGATCTTGGAATCGGTGGAGGGCAAGGATAGGCATGTGAGCAAGTAACGATGGATTGAAAACAAAAGAATGCCAAGAAAGAGATTTAAAACTTATAAACTATGTTTTTATTTTAGTGTATGTTTATTTTTTGCACTATGGTGTTGGAGAGATTTGGTTTACATTTTTTTGGATTCTTGCAGAAGTTCGGCCTTCCGAATTAGTGAAACAGATTTGAAAGGTTGTTTTAAATTTTATTTGAATGATGGACTCATTGTTTTGGTATTTAAACTATTTGAAAATTTTATTTACAAGTAGATTTAATATATGATTGTATATTTATAAATTTTTTTTAAAAAAAGTGTATAGATCCTGGGAATATGTTTATCAAATTAATCATTTAATTTAAATAGTTCACCTTAAATAATGATAACAAGGACGAATGTAACAACATCTGTAGCGTCCGTTAGGAGGCGTTACACAAACATTGTCCATACGATTCTTGGTGGGCTAGTTATTGGGGATGCCTCGAGTGGTCAATAGGCAACCCCAGCCACGTAACAATGGTGGGAATGCCTTAGAACCACCAAACATTGTCCATACGATTCTTGGTGGGTCAGTTACTAGGGACACGTTGAGTGGTTGATAGGCATATGCTCAGGACCTTATGAACATGTCCAAGCACATAAATAAGATTTGCAAGTAGAAGGACATCCTCATCACCTTCACAAAGGAAAAGGAGAACAAGCTCATTCATTGGCACAACAATGCTCTAGTGTACGAACTCCATAACACCAAAAACATAGTCTGATGTATGTTAATTGATAACAGTAAGTCTATTGATATGTTGTTCACATAGGCTTACGACATGTTGAAGATTAGCAATGCCACGCTAACCTCGATTCGGACACCCCTGTATGGCTTAACCAAAGAATGTGTTCGAGCAGTAGGAAAGATCATCTTGTTGGTCACCTTTGGAGAGGGTGCTGCTAGGGTAACACGCCTGGTTGACTTCCTCGTTGTCGACAAACCCCCTAATATAACATTATCATCGGGTAACCTATCTTGAACACCCCTCAAAAGCTATGGTCTTTACCTACCACCTTGTAATGAAGTTTGCAACGAAGAACGAGCTTAGAGTCTTCTGGTCAAGGCAGAAAGATTCTCGCGAATGTTATGCCAAGGCCGTGAAAGAAGTTGCAACTTGGCAACTAAACGTCTCAGCCATATTCAAGGTAGATGAGATGGCCTTCCCTACCAAGCAAGAACCAAAAATGCTATTCGACCTTAATCCCCATATACTAGAAGAAGAAGTGTGAGCCACGCCGGTAGAAGACTTGGTGCCGTACCACCTGAACCTCGAACACCCTGAATGAATGGTCCAACTTGAGTCTCAACTGAAGCCTGAGATCCTAGCCAACCTAGAGAAGTTCCTAATGGAATATCGAGATGTGTTCGCCCGGTCACACAAGGACATGCTCACCATCAACCCCAGCATCATCTGCCCCCTCCTTGACGTCCACCCAAAACACAAACCAGTTATCTAGAAGAGAAGAGCATTTAATTCGGAGAGATACACAGCCATCAATGAAGAAGTCCAAAAGCTCTTGAAAGCTGGCTTCATCTGGGAGGTCACATAGCCAGAGTGGTTAGCGAATGTAGTCTTGGTTAAAAAGGCCAATAAGAAGTGACGGGTTTGTATTGACTATACCAACCTTAACAAAGCCTACCCAAGGACTGCTTCCCACTACCCTAGATTGACCAACTGGTGGATGCAATGGCCAGACATGAGCTGCTAAGCTTCATGGATGAGGAAGACTAGATAAAGATCACCTTTACATGGACCAAGGATTGTTCTACTATGTGGTCATGCCATTTGGACTAAAGAATGTTGGAGCCACCTACCAACGCCTTGTGAACAGAATGTTTGCTCGGCTGATCAGGAAAACCATGGAGGTATATGTCGATGAAATGCTCATCAAATCTGTTTGAGCAGTAGACCATATTGCCGATCTCTAAGCAAGCTTCGACATCCTCCAAGAATACAAGATGAAACTTAACTCGGCCAAATGCATGTTAAAAGTTGATTTCGGCAAGTTCCTTGGATTCATGGTTAACCACCATGGTATTGAAGTCAATCCTACCAAGGCCCAGGCCATGATAGATATGCATTCTCCCTGCATATCAAAGATGTACAAAAGCTTATCGGCATGGTAGTATACTTGTCTAGGTTTGTCTCCCGGTCTACCGATAATTATCAACCTTTATTTAGGCACTTATGGGAAGGTTTGAATGAAGCAGGGAGTGTAAGGAAGCATTCTAGAGCCTCAAGAAATATTTTGCCACACCCCCATTCCTATCCAAACCTTTTCCAAGAGAGACACTCTATGTCCACCTGGCTATTTTTGATAAAGCCATAAGCTTAGTCCCTGTTCGAGAAGAAGGCAGTGTTTATAAACCGATATACTACACCAACAAAGCATTTCAGGGCATCGAGGAGGGGTACCATCCATTGGAAAAGCTGGTGTCTGTCCTTATCACTTCTGCCCGGAAGCTCCAATCTTACTTCTAGGGGAACACAATTCGAGTCCTGAATAAATACCCCTTGTGCCAAGTCCTTCAAAGTCCCAAAATATCTGGTCAGATGGCCAAGTGGTCAGTTGAGCTCGAGCAGTACAACCTACACTTTGTGCCCCATATGGCCATAAAGGCGTAAGCCTTGACCTACTTCATTGTAAAATTCACAAATGTCAGACAGATTACCCTTTCTGCCAAGAAGATTCTTTTCAAAAAACAAGATTCCCCCAGCAGTTGTAATACCTAGCCTAAGCCCAAATAAAAACTCTTCATAGATGGGTCATCAAGTGTAAGTGGCTTGGGCACTGGCCTCATCCTCACCAATCCAAATGGCTACAAGGTGAGTAACGTGCACTGCTTTAACTTCAAAGTGTCCAACAATGAAGCTGATAGCCAGGCTCAAAATCGCACTATACCTTGGGGTGGAGTGCATTCGCATCTATAGCAATTCCATGCTTGTTGTCCAATAGGTCACTAGTGGGATCCAAGCCCGAATGGAATCTATAGCTACATATTTGAAAGAGGTCAAGGCCTTTCTTAGGTAGTTTAGAGCCTATTCTTTCTTTTAGATCCTAAGTCTGAGAGCGCAAAAGCTAACAGGCCCGCTCAACTAAACTTGGGCCTAGAAGATAGTGATCTAATGTAAGTTTCGATAAAGAGGCTAGCTGAGCCAAGCGTCAACAAGGAATTAGTGAATGCAACTGAAGAGTAAACTGACATCTAGATGGACCCAATCATCTGATACCTGACCACAACAAAGTTGTGTGGTGACGAGAGGAAGCTCGGTGAATTCGCAATAGCTTGGTCGATATTGGGGGGAAACTCTACAGACGTGGCTATCTCTCACCCTATCAAAGATGTGTTGGGCCTCAAGAGACTCAATACCTCATGTAGGATATCCACAACAGGTTGTACGGTAACCACGTAGGGGGTGCTCCTTATCCCTTAAGTGCCTCTGCCAGGGGTACTATTGGTCGACCGTGGATCAAGATTGTTAGTGATGTGCCCTAGGCCAATTATGTAATGACCACATATTGATTTCATTAGATTTGCATTTTATTAATAAAGAGGTATTTTCATCATTGTTTTTTATTCTAATTCTATGAATAGTTAATTCTACCTAAGGTCATCAAGTATGTGACTTCATAGTAAAACTCTTAGGTAAAAATTGAATTATATTCTAAATTATCCTTAGTTGGTCATTATTATTGGGATAATAATGAATGAAGACTAGTATGAAGTTTGATTGATGATTATGTTTTTCTAATCATGTGTATGAGATACTAAGGCAACTCATAGATACATATTTGAGAAATGATGTAGTGGATTGACCCACTATGAGAATACTACATGGATAATTGTCATAAGTGATTCTCATCACAATAGTATTATCCTAGTCCTCTGACCTGAAATCACCATGGTTTCCTACATGACAAGTTCTATATTTTGACACAATCTAATATTATCTTTAACAGGATGATGGAATAGATTATTGTTGGATATAGAGTGAATCATGTGAGGAATATGAGTGATTAAGAAGGAATTTGTCCCTCATTTGT
>CAMOHE010041956.1:0-11873 GCA_946598075.1 Artocarpus hirsutus
TACAAAGCTTATCTATCTATCTATCTATCCATAAACAATATCATAGCAAGATATTAACATATAGCACGTCTGATTCCCAGAAAATAAAAAATTAAAAAACAAGATAGCATATGAAACATTAAATTATTTTTATAATAACATAAATTTAATGCTTTTCCGATGAACGATTCGTAGGACAAAAAAAAAAAAACCCAAAAAGGGAAAAAATACCTGATTATTGCTGACATCGAAATCAGGGGCAGAACACGAGCTTAATTTATCTGATTTGGTGGACTCATAACGACGAGAAGAGAAACCGTGAAATGGGTTTTTTGTTAGCTTTTGAGAAGAAAAAGAAGAAGAAGAACTCAACCGGTTGATCATGCCCAGAACACCCATTTTATGAACAACAAAATGGTTTACTGATTTTCTGACCCAAAGAGCCATGTGATTGTGAATGAAGAGGAAATGGCGATAATTTCAAGAGGAAGAAATTATAGAAAGAAAGAAATAATGGGTTTTTGTTTGTTACAATGTTAGAAGTTAAGTGATGAAATGGAACCTTGTTACTATTATTATTTTTATTCCATCATACATGAAAGAAGAGGAGAGATGTAGAGGAGAAAATGGACACAGTTCTGAAAATGGTTTGTGTGTAATGCATATATAAATTATGTCTTTTAATCTGATATTTTTTTTTTGGGTAGTTTCTTTGCTATTTATTTTGTTTTTAGTTGTTTTCATTATTAATTTAATGTACTCTATTTCTTCGCACGATGATGAGATGAGAGCGCCAACTCAGAGTGGCCCTCTTTGCAAAGTTTTGCTTAAATTCTTTTCTTTTTGTATTAATATCTTGTGTCATTTTTCTGACAAGTCTTTACGTGTAAGCAAGTTGGTCTCCATCTTTCAAAAATTATATATATATATACACAAAAAAAAAGAAAATATAAAAATTCATTTCCATCTTTTTCAATAATAATAACAATAATAACAACAACAATAATAAAGCAATTAATATCCATTTTCATTTTTCTGTACTTTCCTTTTTCTTTTTAACATTTGTATTTTTGCATTTTTAACGAGTCCGTCTCCTGTTTGGCTATATTAGATAAGATGATCATTTTTTTAGTTTAAAAAAGAAAATTCACATGCTGAAAAATAAATAGAGAATCTCCTTGCCTTGAAACAAAGTAAAAATTAAAAAGTAAAAGAGAGGGTTTGAATCTGATAGGCTCGTAGACTGGTTTTATTCATTAACTGTTATGATATTTTATAATGAATCTTGTCGGTCTTATTTAGTATTGTTTTAAAAAAATTTAGAAATATTTTTATATTTTTTTGAGGTAAAAATTTTAAAAACACTCTCAACATAAATTTTAAAAATTTTTATTTTTTAAAATAAAAATTCTTAATTTTAAAATAAAACTATTTTTATTTATTTTTCAAAACAATCGTTTACCGAGTAACTTTTTACTTTTTTTTTTTTTCCTTTTTTTTGTCCCCCTAAAAGTGTTCCCAAACACGATTACAAACACGATTACAAGTGATGAAAAGGACGTGAACGGTGGGGTTTGAGAGAGTGACAAAAGAAGATTGATGTTGATGTACATTATGTCAAGTAGCCAAACTATTTAAAGTGATTGATATGCACACCCACGAATGAAACGAAAACAAGTGTATTCAAAGCTTTGAGAGATATTGAGGGTTCCTTTTTATTTAAAGGCTATATATTTGTGATATTTTCTAAAATTTTAAATCAAAATTTCAGAATATCTAAAAAGTTTTGAAATAGGTTTTGAGTGTAAAAGAAATTTTACAAAATTTTGGAAATACTTCTATGATTTTTTTAATAGAATTTTAAGAGATACGAGAGAAATAATGGTAAAAATATTTGAGTCTCTCGGAAAAATTGTAAATGTTTTTATTTTATGTATTATAATCAATATTTTATCAGTCAAATAATCAAAGTTTTCTTCACTAAATAATATATTTTTATCAGGTGACATGCTGGATATTTTTATATCAGCATGTCGTTATACTAATATCTCTTGAATAACAATGACTCTCAATCATACATACCTGTCGTCAATATTTAACGCATCTGGTGTGATAAGGCCTTCGGATAAGTGCCTTAAATTCAAATAAAGATCTAGAAAGATAATAAAATTTATTATTCAATATTTATACACCTAAAATCACTACAAAACATTTAAATTTTCATACATTTGGTTGGGCTGATTGAAATTTGTATCTTCTGGATTTTTCAATTCAATTCAATTCAATTCATTTAGCATTAATACATAATATTTAGGGTTAATTGCATCATCGCATTAACATTTAGATATCGAAAAAAGCAAAGCAAAAAACCATAAAAACAGGACACACCCGCCCAAATTGACTTTGTTCTCTAAAGCAAAAAAAAAAAAAAAAATAACCTTGTTCTAAACCAAATAACTGAAAGAAAGAAAAAAATTAGAGAGAGAGAGAGAGAGAGAACCCCTCTACACTTGCTCTCTCTCTTTTTCTCTCTTTCTCTCTTCCGATATTGAGAGCCAACGATAATGTTGTACAAACTGATCCAGCGCAGAAGAAGACAAAAAAAAAAAAAAAAGTAGTAAAATTAAATATTAATTTCTTTATGGAAAAATTAAATATTAATTGATGGTTACGTCATTACACAAAACGCTTCAAGTTAAGGACTACGTTGAGGATAAAGATAATTGGTTTTTTATTTTTTATTTTTTTTATTTTATAAGGTTTTGGGTTGGAGTCATTTGTTTGTTTGTTTGTTTGTTTTGTTTTTTTTTTTTTTTTTTTTAAATGAGTTCGAGTTAGTTTCATTGTATGTGAACTGCATTCTATATAAAAACAATTTAGTTGATGAGAAATCTATAGGTAAAATTTGAAAAAAGGTTAAAGAAAATTTGAAATTAAGTAAATGATTTTTTTTTTTTGCACTAAAAAAAAAGCTTTTTTTGAGCACCGAAACTGTTTTAGTTTTTTTCAAAGAAAAGAGAAAAATGACTGTATCGAAAAGAGGAACCTAACCAAGATAAAAACAAAAAAAAAGGAACTATTTTGATGCCCAAAAAGCTAGTTTTTTTATACCTAAAAACAAAAAAAAAAAAAAAGTCAGACCAAATAAAATTTTTTGAAAATGTTACTTTTTAAAATGCCCCGAAATCTATATGTCAGACCTAAATATATATTGTTACTTTAAAATTATAATTATAATTAGGTACACTACACTCTATTACTTCTCCCCTTATAATCATTTTTATTATTTTTTTTTTATTTTTTAAAAAAAAAACTTATGATCAACTAGGAATTGATGCAAAAAAGAGAATAATCCTAGCAATGTGTAACAATATATTCCAAGATAAGGTCTCATCAAATCTCATCTTTTATGAGCATATCGCCACATAAAGTCGTACTCTAAATAAATAAAAAAAAAAGCTCTAAACAAAATGCTTCATTCGATTAATTCGATTTTTTTAATTTCCGCATTTAACACAAAAATCAAGCTATTATTGCTTTCCTTCTTTATGTTTCTTATTTTTGTTTAGTTGTATTTATTTATCTATTTTTGAATATTCCGGTACTGATAAGGTCTACGAACAACTCAGTGGTCATATGAGTCTTTTATTAATTTATTATTTTAATGTATTAGCTGGTTCAGACAATATGTTTTTATGAAATATTGATTTTATGCATGCATTTGTTGATTTTCAGAGATGACCTCCAGATCTCATGATATTCATAACATATATATATAGTCCCCAAAAAAAGAAAAAAGAAAAAAGAGAGACATAGCTGAACCATTTTTGGATGAAACATTATTTTTTTCAGCTTGATTTTCAGGTTTAAATAGTTCGACATACAAAAGGAACGGTAAATAAGAACTTTCATTATTTCGAGCTAGTTTTATCTAATAAAACAAAATTATTTAGATAAACATTTTGAAGAAATGGTTTATTGCATTTCTTGAGTAAGAATGATACAGTCTATTTATAGATCAAAGAAAGACAGCAATGAGTTGTTACACACATAGGATACATGGGATCGTGTAAATGGTATGGTTTGGAATGAGTTGGAGGAGTACATGAAGAATTAGCAAGTAGTGTCAGAGGACATGGACAACCTAGATTATTCAACACTCCCCTTCAAGTTAGTGTATAAATATCTTCATGTCCAACTTATCTAGAAAATTTTTGAATACCCTACTTAAGACATCTTTTTTGAGAATATCTGCAAGTTGATCTTCCAAACAAATTTTGGGCAATTCCACAATTTTTCCTTCTATCTTTTCTTTGATGAAGAATCTGTCCACCTCGACATGCTTTGTGTGGTCATGTTGAATTGGATTGTGAGCAATATCACAAGCATCTTTTTTATCACAATACAATTAAATTGGCTGTTGAGGTGGATAACGTAAATCTTGTAACATAAATTTTAGCCATAATGCTTCATGCAATCCGAGGGCCATTCCTAGGTATTTAGCTTCTGCACTTGAATGAGCAATAACATGTTGTTTCTTCTTCTCCATGTGACAATATTACCTCCAATGAAGGTAAAGTAGCTTGAAGTAGAATGTCTATCATCAATTGCCCTAGCTCAGTCAGCATCAGTATACACGTCTATACTTTGAAAGTATCTATTTTTGGAGAATAAAATTCCCTTTCTAGGAGCCGACTTAAGACATCTCAAAATATGCATCACTGCCTTTATATGTTGTTCTCTAGGTTTATGCATGAACTAGCTGACAACACGCAATACATAGGCTAGATCTGGCATTGTATGATCCAAGTACATTAGCCTCCCAATAAGTCTTCGATATCTTCCTTTATCCACAAGAACCTAATCAGTCCTGATTTATGGCTACAGTCCCTCTTCTATTGAGGTGTAAGCAGGTTGACATGCTGACATACCAGTCTTCTGTAACAAATCCAAGCCATACTTCCTTTGATAAAGAAAGATACCTTCCTTAGATCGAGAAACTTCGATCCCAAGAAAGTAGTTCAAAGTTTCCAAATCCTTCATCTTGAATTCTCATGATAAGTATCTTTAAAGAGCTTCCCTTTTTTCCTCATTATTTCCTATCATCATCATATCATCTACATATACAATGAGGGTAGTGAGTTTATCTTGTTTTTTCTTTAGGAATAAAGTGTGATCTGAGTTGCTTTGATGGTAACCAAACTTTTTCATTGACTTTGTGAATCTCCCAAACCAAGCTATGGGAGATTGCTTCAATCCAATAGAGATTTTCTTAATCTACACACCTTTTGATCATGCTTTTCTAGCATTGTGCATACTAGTGGGACCTCCATGTACACTTCTTTGGATAAGTCTCCATGAAAAAATGCACTCTTTACATCAAACTGATGCAGCAGCCAATCCAGATTTGCAGCTAAAGACAACCGAGCACATACTATGTTGATTTTAGCTACTGATGCCAATGTATCAGTGTAGTTTATTCCATAAGTCTAAGTATATCCTTTTGCCACTAGCCTTACTTTGAAATGTTCAATAGAACCATCTGTCTTGTATTTCATAGTGTAAATCCACGTGCAACCAATTGGTTTCTTTCTTAGAGAAAAATCGACAAGTTCTCATGTCTTATAATCTTGAAGGGATTCCATTTCCTTGTTTATAGCAGCTTCTACCTAGGGTCATTTAAAGCTTCTTGCACACTGTTAGGATTACATACAATAGACAATTGATTTACAAATGACTGATTTGATTTTGAAAAGTGATGGTTAGATACATAGTGACTCATGGGATATTTGGCTTTATTAATGATGTCAAGTTCATATGTGGTTTTAGGGATACCTCTATTTTGTTGTGGATGAAGCATTTTTCTAACTAGATCCAATGTCCTCTACAAGTGATTGACTGTCATTTTGGGGCATGAGGGACTCGAATTCTAACGAGGATAGAACCACTTTAACTTCTAGGATTTTGCTTAAAGTCCTGTTACCCTTATTTTGATGAATTTCAGCATCAATAGATTGTTGACCTTCCTCTAAAGGAAAATCATATGTGAGTGTCTGAATTTCTAACTCATTATACTCCGCCTAAAATTTAGGTTTAGATGGGAAATATACCGTTTCTTCATGGAAAACAACATCCATGGTAACAAACATCTGCTTTGATGGAGGATGATGGCATCGATACCCCTTTTGATGCATGTTGTAGCTTACAAAAACACAACATAGTTATCAATAAGCTAGTTTTTTTTTTTTATTTTTTTTTATGTAGGAACACAAATGCCACACAACCAAATACATGAGGAGGTAAATTAGGAACATTTGGAACAACAATTGCTTTAGTTAGAACCTTGAAGGGGGTCTGGAAGCCAATAGAACTAAAGGGTACCTAGTTAATCAAGTATGTTGCAGAGGTAAGTGCTTCACCCTAATAGGAGAATGGCATATGAGCTTCAATCAATGATGCCCGAACAACCTCCAACAAGTGGCGATTTTTTCATTATGCAATACTATTTTGTTGTGGTGTATTGACACAAATAGTTTGATGGATAATACCTTGTAATTCTAGATATTGTTGAAGCTCTAAACTTTATATTCTCCTCCATTATCATTTTATGAAACCTTTGAAATAATGAGCTTAAGTAATGCCTGTTGTTTTTTTTTTTGTAACATATGACATTTAACAATTTTATGCAACAATATGAATGAAAATTATGATTTAGAAGTATATTTTGTGTGATATTCCTAATATGGTATTTATGATTATAAAATTTATTATGAACTAACGACTTTTGTAGTGGATGGATTAGGGAAATTCCAATGACATAAAGTACCTAATGTGTGATTATAATATTTTGTTTAAAAATTATCTATTTTGATGAATTGCTTGAATTTTGATTGTTTGGATGTGATATTTTTAATCTTTTGAATTTTTAAGGGTTTTTTTTAATTTTTTAGAATTTAATTGAATTTTAGAAATTTTTATTAATTTTTAGAATTTATTTTTAGATTTTGAAAAAAAAATTAAAATAAAAAAAAAAAAAGCCCTCCCAAACAACATGTTGTTTAGGAGATGCCCACCTAAAACGACATGTCGTTTTGGGGGGTTGAAGGCAAAAAAATGGGACCAAATCCATCTTTAACATCATGACTAGCTAAGTTGCAGAGTATACACATGTCTTTTAAATCAATTTTTAATCAGTTTACTTCAACTTTCCATGTCCAGCGTGGGTGCTGTTCTCCCACATTTGTCCAACTATACACGCCTATGCTTCCCATCATCTCTATCATTTTATCCTCTTCTCCTCTTAAAGCTAAGAGTAATACAAGACCACAATTCATGGTCTACAAAAGCATGTGAACAACTCATTGTTCTTTTCTTCCCACATTCTCAACCCACAAACACGTTTGAAACCCATACCACCCATGCTCAAGACCACCACTTCACGTCCCTCTTGTCTTTGCTACATTCTCATTTGTAGCAAAAAAGCCATGTTATAGACCACAAACTCCTTTACTTCAACGTCCTTCTCTCCCTTTCTTTCTCTTTTTCTCATGTTCTCCCTCCCATTTTCATCACGACACAACACATACACACACCCTCAGCAATTTACGCCACACCTCACATCTAGAAGCTTTAAGCCTCTAAACTTCACCCTTTACACTCACAATTATTCCCAAGTCAAGGACAAAGCATATCTCCAAATCGAAAGCCAAACGGACAAGTTATGGTATGTTTGTTGAAACCATCGTTGGAGTCATAATAGAGTTTAGACCATGTTTCAAGATCGGTTTTTCTATTTCTAAGCTCATTTTTAGACCGAAGATCCACATTATGGGATTTTTCAGGAAGAATAAAAGTAAGATTTTGAGAAAATTTCTTTTGGACATTGTTTATATATATTAATATCTCCTACAAAAATTTTAGGTTCAAATACAATAGTTTTGATTTATTTGAGAATTTATATGAAACGTTTGTTTTTTACTATTCTTGAATTGCCTTCAAATGTAACAATTTGTTTAATGATGTCACCAAATGTGTTTAATACTGGTAAAATTTATAAATGTTCATTAGTATGTTTAGTTATTTTCTACAAATTTTTAGTTTCATACGAATTCTAAGAATAAAAAATCACAGAAAAAGCACTGCTCATTATTTCAACATTTTTCCAACAATGTTTTTGCAAATGTTGGAATATTAGAAACATACTTAGAGTGATTGAAACATGATAAAAATAAATCTGATGCTATATATGGATGTTAAAAATGTTATGCTAAAATTTCAAATCAATTAAAATTTTGTGTGATTTTAAAAAATTCATTGATCGTTGACTACCTGTAGGTTGTTTGCAGTGACAGATTGTATTTGTGAATTTTAACATGTAGGAAAAATGTTTATAGTAGCTCAAACTTGATGAAATTAAATCCATTTTGGATGTCTAGTATATCCTATCAAAATTTCAAAGCCATTAAAATTTTGATTTTTATAAAATTCACTTATTGTTTACAGCCTAAACCATATTTTCAACAATAGTGTTAGAAGTTGTAAAACATGAAATAATACTTTACATTTCTCTAATTGTTATGAAATTAAATTCAGTAATATTTATAGATATTTATAATTCCCGGTAAAATTTTTAGATCGCTTTGAATTTTGTATGATTTTTAAAAATCCATGGAATACTGGCTATCTGTGTTGTTTTTCCAAAAACGGTGTAGTGTATTGGAAAATATGAAAATAGTACTTACAGTAATCCAAAAGTCATAAAATTTAATCTAGTGACATGTATTAATGTTAAGAACATTGTAATAAAAGTTTAGGATCAGTAGAAATTTTAGAATTTTATAAAAATCATAGAGTGATGACTGTCGGATTGAAATTTTGAATCTGCCTAAAAGCTGATAGTTATATAAGCTATTCTAAGTGATTAAGTATGGTATTACTTGTTGTCATGATGATAAATATGATGTTTTGTATATGTGCTTATGCCAAGAATATTTCTTTTATCACCATGTTATAATATTAAAGACGATTGAGGCACTTAAGTCGTTGGACGTATAGAAGAACCATCCACTTGTAAGAGGTTAAGTAAATTTACTACAAGTCAAGTAAGTACATTCTCACTTACAACTATGTTGTTAATGTTTATGCATTTCTCATTCAAAAGATTCCTTTTATGATTGTTTTGAAGAATTCCTTTTTATGGATGTTTTCAACATTTGTTTCATGATGCGCTTTTTTAAAAAATATATGTATATATCTATATATATATATATATCACATAATCATTGCATTACATACCCAGTAATAATGTTTGTCTCCCAAGGTGGATTGTCTCCTAAGGGTGGACTTGTTACGTTTAGTTTGGGATTAGGTACTCCTTTCCCCTTGTGACAGCGCGCCATAATGATGTTAATGGTACAATGCCGAAGGTCCTCAAGGATAAAATGAATGGTTTTAATATGAAAAAAGGAAAAGGAAAGATATGTTTGCACTATGACGATTATGTCAAAGATTAAATGACTCTTGTTATGATTAAAGTTTTTATAAGGTTATATGAGATCACATCATGTACTTACTAAGCTTAATGCTTATTTAAGTCATTGCATATAAGGGTAAGGTTACAGGTATAGATGGAGGATAAACGAACAAATGTGCGTGTAAGGGATGTGGTTTTGGATCACAAAGTTACAATATGAAATGAAATAATAATAAAAATGATACATTAAATTTACTTCTGCACATTACGGGACATTTTTAATTGTTGGACTTTGGTTTGTAATAATTTATGCATTGAACTTCATTTCACATTATATATTTATTATGTTAAGACTAACTATTTCTGCAAGTAGTTGGTTAACCGAATATCTTAAGTATTCTATTAGGATAACCGAGGACGAAAACTGTTTAAGGCAAGTAAATATTAATTCTTCTTGAAAGTTTTGATCTTGTGAAATGCCAGTAAAATATATTTAGAAAAAATCTAATTGTTTAAAGGTAAATTAAAGTTTTAATTCTTATGTTTGTATGGTAATGTTAAATTAAAGGAAAAAAAATCTACACCAAAAATCCTGAGTTAATAATTACATAATACTTATAAGTTTAAGGTTTCTTATTGAATAATTAAGAAATGATGATGAAAGTTAACGGTTCCTATGATGACCATAAAGTGGCGTTACACTTTACCTCATTTTTGGACTTCATCAAACAAACCCAAGTCGTTCTATTACAATCATCAATAAGCGTAGCAAACCAATGTGACCCTCTAATAGACAGAACTTTGGATGGGCCCCATACGTTAGAGTGCATAACTATAAAAGCAACTTGACTTTCATACAAGATTAATATAAAAGACATCCTATGACTTTTTGCCAATTCACAAATATCACACTTTGAACTAGAAATATCAAGGTTTGTAAATAAATTCAAAAAACTTTTTTTGAGATAATCAAATAATGCATGACCTAGACGCCTATACCATAACTAGATTTCTAATTTCTTCTTTTCCCTAAACTCGTCTACTTTTAAAGCTCAACCTAACTTGTCAGAGTTTGTTGATGCCAAGTCCAGGTAATACAAGTTCTCTTGCCTAATACCACAACCAATTGTTTGTCTTGTTCAGATGTCCTTGCATTTAAGTGATCAGGCCAACAAAATTACAACATAAGATAAGGCAGTGATTATTTGGAAAATAGATAAAAGATTATAATTTAATGAAGGAACAACTAATACAAATCTAATTTTAATGTATTAGTAAGAGATAAAGATCCTTCCCTTATAACTAAGGTTGAGGTACCTTTGGCAGCGGAAACATTTTTTTATAAGGATGGCTTTAAAGCCGAAACTTGTCTAGAATCAAAATCATATAATCAGTTGCACCATGACCAATTATCCATGTACTATTACTAACATGCATAGAAGATTTTAGAGCCTTACCTATATTTTCAGAGGTTGCAATTAGTGTTGATAAACTTTTAATGAGATCCACATGTGGCTTTGTCTCAGTAATAATATCTGTGGATCCCTACTTGTGGCTCTTCCATTGAGTATCCCACCAATTTCGATATCTGACTATTTCAAAGCATTGATCTTTAATATGATCCTTTTTTCGACAATGGATGCCTTGGATAAAGGACTTATCAACTGGTTTCTTTTGATTATGCTAATTTTGAGTAAGTTTCTTTCGAGCCACCATGGTAGAACTATCAGAGTCTTCGGCTTTCTCCTTTAAAGTGATCCTCCATATGGCCTCTCTTTGAATTAGAGAGTAACACTCTTCCAAATCAGGGAAAGCGTCTTTTTGTAGAATCTCTCCACGAATTTGTTTGAAATCTTTGTCTAACCTGGCAAGAAAGATGTTTACTCTTACCCTGTGTTTGGTAGGAAGGAAAGAAAATGAGAGGGAAAGGAAAATTATAAAGGATGAAAAACTAAAAGGAAAGAAAGTATTTTAGTTTTCTCTTTAGTTATTTGGTATGATAGAAAGGAAAGAAAACGAATTTACCTCTATGTGTTTGGTTTTGAAGGTAAAACCTCAAGGATGGAAAAATTATAATCAATATATTACTTTTTTACCCAACACAATCAATACAATTCTTCACTTTCAATTTTCATAAAAAGAAAAAAGAAAATTCAACATTCTCCTTAATTCAAGAAGACAACAAAACATAAAATCAACAGGAAAGAGATTCAACTATAAATTAACAATAATTTAAATAAATTTAGACTATATACTTTTATCAATATTTAATAATAGAAATTGTAAAAAATAAGCTTTTTGGCAAAAAGATAGGAAATGTATGATGAAGATGTAAGGTGTAGTAATTGGTGAAGGTTTGCAAGGGAGAGAACTGGTTAGGAAATAAAATGTGATATGTGTTGAAGATTCGTGAAGTATAGGA
>CAMOHE010041957.1:0-14624 GCA_946598075.1 Artocarpus hirsutus
CACGATGGTTTTTGTGAAAAACCATCGTGGTAGCCTTAGATACCACGACGGTTTTTCACAAAAACCGTCGTGGTAGCTACGGCTACCACGATGATTTTTCACGAAAACCGTCGTGGAAAATTACAGTTCAACTTGCCACGCGCGCCAAATTAATCTATTCCACGACGGTAAAAAACCGTCGTGAAAATTCGATCATATTCCACGACAGAGGTTTCCACGATGGTTTTTTGACCGTCATGAAATTTTTCCACGACGGTTATAAACGGTCATGGAATCCACATTTTGTATTAGTGCACCTAACATTTTCAAATTCTATAAGCTAACTAAAGTAGACAATTTGATAAAATTGATACATTTCTCATACACGGGTGTCTCGGCATCATTCATTATTATCTCAAATAAATCCAGACAGTGTAAGAAATCTTCTTCCAAATCATTGACTATGTCAACCATATTGTCATGATCATCTATATTATCTTCCACAATAGCTTCCTTTTCTTTACTTACTAAAGTTGGATTGAACTTAGATTCACCATAAAAATACCACATTTGATAACTAATTATAATTTCATTTTGAATAAATATCCTCTAACAACTGGAATTGAATGAGATCCATGGTTTCCACACTAAACATAAGGACACCAAATTTTATCACCATGGGCATGAGTTTTGGTAAAATCCAAGAACTCTTCTATAGTATTCATATGTTCTCTAGACAATCGAAAATCTCACATCCATTTCTCATCCATTTCGCAAGTCCTAAATTGAAATAATAAATAGCAATTGAAGTAAAAATAATTTCACAAATTACACATACCTATCATATTCTAATCATAAATTATATGCATAAAACAAATTAATTATACCCATCCATAATACAATACACACGGATCAATAAACAACAAAATCAACACCAATTTATCAATTTTTAATAAAAACTTACAATTAGGAAGAGAATAAGGCGGATGGAGGCAAAAAGGGATGGCTACAACAGTTTCGGAGGGTTTTGGATGTGTATTTAAGAGCTAGGTTTATGATTTGTGTCTGATTGTCGAGCAAGAAAATGGGCTTTTAAGTCATCTTCTATGGCGGGTTTTTCCAAAAACCATAGTGGAAAGTCCACATATTCTATGACAGCTTTTTAAAAAACTGTCGTCGAAGGCGGTACATACCAGGATGGTCTTTGGAGAAAACTATTGTGGTAGATGCCCTCCCCTACCACAATGGCTTGTGTCTTCTCAAGCGTAACTCCCTATGTTTTTTTTTCCCTTATCAAGAAGGTTTTTTAAAAAGGTCATTAAATGAGGATCGTATAAACTCAAATTTCTAGTAGTGGCACTTGAAAGCTTCTAAAATCCCTTAACATCAAGTTTATAACATACCATAAAAATCCTATCCAAAATTTGAGCAAAACCCTAGAACACAATAGGCAAAGTTAGGAATTTTACCTTGAAACAACATAAACTTCATCTACATTGCTTGTTCTTCCTTCCTTGAATGATTGAAGGCTTAAATCAACAAAATTTTGATAGAGAAAGACATAGGGGAGGGGTAGATTTCATGAGAAAGGAGTAGGAAAATTTTTTTAAGAATAAATCAAACTTCTATTTCATTAAAACCCCTAGGTGTGTATAGAAGCAATGCTAGGCACAAAATTGCAAAAAAGCTTTGCCCCTTGACACTTGGAAAATGCAGGTTGCATTGGAAGATTGTGGAGTTTTCTTCAACTTTTAAGCTGTCCCATGGTCCCACATGAACCTTTTTAATAGTCCAAATTTACACTACGTAATATTTTTCTATATTGCCGTATATTTTTTATATAATACCCTATACTGTTACAAGCTTCCACGCGCTTCCATAAGATTCCATACTTATCCACATTCTCCACATAGTATAATTCTTATACTGCTTAATTTTTATATACTATAATTTTCGTACTTCATTTTTTCCATACTATATAATCCTTATATTACATTATTCTCATATTGCATAATTGTTGTAATGCTTAATTCATGTATTGTATAATTTCTATATTTATTAATAGTATTTTTCTTTAACTGTATTTCATTTCAAAATTTGTTGCAATACATTCTGCAGCAATTATGTTTAGCTTATTTCCCTTACTCATCAACTAACTTTCATCTTCATATTTTTCATACTTTGCTTAAGACTAACGACATGATATTTAATCTTGAAAATCCTATATTTTTTCTTACAGAATTTGTCACAAAAATCTGATTTAAACAATAATCCTCATTACACTTATATTGCTCAACATAACTCTTAAATATTGCATGTATAATGTACTAAGACTTTCTTGGGTATTATAGATTCCAAGCGTCAATCCTTCTTCACCAAGCACTGCTCTATCTCAAAACCAAAAAAAAAAAAACTCTTTTCTTTTTTAAATCAGACTTAGATGCTTTGATTCTATATTACAAAGAGCAATGAAGTTGCTGGAAAAAAAAAAAAAAGAACGAGCAAAATTTATAGTGGTTCAGCCTCAATAAGAGAGATACGTTTACTTTCAACCGTCACAGTAATCAATGATGAAAAAGTTTACAAAAAAAAAAAAAAAAAACACCATCTTATTATTACCATGTTTTCTCTTATCCATCTATTAAACCCAAAATGGGCGCCACCTTCATATGAGAGAAACTAGGATAATTATAAGAATGAAATCCCCAAAATAGTCTTAATGCACCAAACATGGTTCTGGCTGGAATCAATAATGTCATAAATGATAATAATTTGCAAGCTCATTGTTTGCATCTTCGAATAACTGTCAGAAATCAATATTGAGCAATTCTGCAGTTGAGAGGTGAGATAAAATATATTCTCAGTGAGATTCCCAAATAATTGCATATAGCCAGATTGCGATTATGGTATGCTAAGATCAACTTGGTACTTTCTAATTTGACATATGCTTTGGGTATTATATATAATATACTCTATTGTAAGGCATTTTAGTAGTTTTTTGATGTTAACAAAAAAGTCATTATGTATAGCTCAATTGTCCCTGATCGATTTGGATATATATCTAACCTCACAAACATATTTCCCCTTGGTCACAGTAGAGACCATATTTTTCATGTTCTCTCATTGTAATAAACAAAGGGGGGACATGCCAACTACTACCATTCAGTCAACACTCACTATTACTGAGATGACATGGCACATCCACAAAACATGATAGATAAGCTTCTAACCCTTTATCATTTGAATATCATGAGTAACAAATTGATTTCGTTTTGGATTTACTCTGGAGTCCAAGAAAAAAAAAAGATTATATAAAAACTCCATAAATTAACTTCGCAACCTTCACAAAGTAATCTACATTTGGTTTAGATCAGCTTTGTAATTATAATTTAAAACTTAAGCGCCCAAGTATATACAGGTAAATTATAATACATAATCATGCAAGTGGAGTAAAATATACTATTGATAACAAACTTATTGTTATTATTATTATTATTATTATTTTGCTAGAGTCTCTATAAGAAATTTATTCGTCAACTTGAATCACGCATCAGGTAATTAATTTGTTCCATGTTTTTTCTCTTAACAAATTTAATATATTTCTTATATATGGTTTCTGCGGTAGGTTTAATTTGTCTTTGGTATTCCATGCATGCATCTACGATGGAGAAGATTGCGTTAGAAAGCTTCTTTTAGCAACAAATGCATACCTTTTAAAAATTATGAGCAAAAGTTTAAAATGTAATTGTAATTTTTTTAAGACGCGTTTCTTTTCCTTTGAGGATCAGAAACTTCGTCATCATAATTTAAAACATCGAGTACATAGTTTGATTTCTATCCGTTGAAGAAATTGTTACCACTTAATGAGCTCATTATCTATACCAAGTGTCTGTTTAGGACAGCCAGTTCTAACTGTTTTTTTTTAAAAACAAAAACTATTAATGTTTAACTAATTCATGGTTCAAACTATAAATTGTAGTTCAAATTTATTTTTTTGGATCAAACCAACTGAATTTAACATTTAACAAACTTATTAAATTCAAGTTCAAACTATAAATTATGGTTTAAACTTTTTTTTTTTTTTTGTTCTAACCAGTGTTAGTTCTATCCGCTCTCTCAAACAGGCCCTAAGAGCATAACAAGAAGCCAAAGAATGTGTTTTATTATTTGCCTCCTGAAAAACATGGCTCATCTTTACTCATGTGAAGAAAAAAAATAATAAAACACTAAACTCATTACGTCCAAAATTATTTTCTAAAACTTGAACTATTGTTATTATTAATGAATTAGAGTACTCTACATTATGGTGATTTAGTCCCATATCCCTAGTCTAAACTACACTTAAAGGAAAGGGCTTTAACTTCAGCCTCACAAGTGACGAAAGCACCATCTAATTTTTTAGTCAAAATAATTATAACAAATCCAGTTGAATATCTTATAACAGCTCCAATTTTCATAATCTGTTTTAAAGCAAGTATAGCAGCATGTTTATTGAGACTGAAGCAATTCAAATATGGAGAATCTATTTAGCTTGTGTCCCTTCAATAGCATGGTTGGGTTTGGTTTGGTTATGGTTGAAAGAGACTTTTTTCTAGTGGCACTTGCTTCTAAGTACTTGCTGTACGTACGAATGTATGTCATCGTCTCTCGAGTTTTACTGAACGAAAAGAGGAGACTTATAAACTCTTCTTTTAGAGGGCAACGCCACATTCTAACCTTATATCTTAAAAAATTCTAAGCATATTTTTCTAGTTTGTCAATACCTTTAAATTAGTTGACAATCACATAAAATTGGTCAAAATTTAGGGTTTACTTCACTAATACATGTGGTTTTACATAAACTTATTATTTGTTTTTATGATAGATTATAAACATAAAGTTACATGGTTTCGTCCATATATATTAGCCTCGGTCTACGGTAATGACTCATGAGTATTTGAAAAACATCAAAACTGACTTTTACCACAACAACAATACTAATAATAATAACCCCTTATTATTTGTAAAGAGTAGGCCTACCAAGAAATCGTAATCACAGAGGTATAAAATAGTTGTGAACTGTCCACTCCAATAATAGGTATTCTTTTTCCAGGACACTGCCAGTAACTAGTTGATGATGTTGGCCCTCTCTCAAGGCGGGCACCAAATTATTCGAGTTTTACTTGGCCGTATCAAATTTGCTAAATTACTTTGTTTGTTAGCACTATAGTATATTATTATGAAACAAATTATTGATAAGGTGGCACCGATTTCATGGCAAGAAGAAATCTAATTAAACAATAAGAACAAAGAAAAGGTGGCTGGTCAGGGACAATTTACATCCTGCAATAGAGAAACAATAAAAACATAAATTAGTTATAGCAGGTAGTGAAAAAAAAAAACGGAAGAAGATGGGGACTTGTTAATTGCGCATGTTCTTTGTGAGCAAGTCTCGCCGGAGGGTATGTGAGTGTGTGTGTTTTTATTTATTTATTTGCGTCGAGTAACTCACCTGCCTTAAAGAAAATGAAAAAGAAATTTCATATAAAATTTTATGTGTGTGTGTGCAGACACACTTACGAAAATCTTACTCGAAACACAGCTTCGTACTCAAATTCTGAAAATTTTATACAGAAATAGTAAGAAATGCCACTTTTTAAAAACTAATTATAGTGAATGTTAAATTTTGAAAATATTTGTAAGAAATGTTATTTTTTATGTTGTAAATAATTTATCTACCCCTTTGTTTATGGTATATATAGTTCTTATTTACATCCTAAATAGATTTATAGTGTAAATAATATATTTACCTTCTTTTTTACATTGTAAATATTTCTATTTACATAGTAAATAAGTTGTTTATATTGTAAATGTGACATTTACAAGAAATATTTTCAAAACCTGATATTTACTTCAAAAATTATAAAAATCTAACTTTTTTCCCCTATTTTCCCAATTTTAAATTAGGCATTTTGGCATATATTAAGCCTATGTATATGTACTGGTTAACCACATGACTAGAAAATATTATTTGCCAACTAATAAGATTTTTTTATATAATATTATTATTTTTCACATTTAAGCTTTTAGACCTTACTCTATTAACTTTATTTTAATTTTGATACCTCCATTTGCTAGGCATTAAATAATATCTTACTAAACTAATTGGCTTCTTGATCTCTTAAAAAATTCAATAATAGTCAAATCTATCCCTAACTATCTCTCACCATGCCATATTTATCTTTATTTATTTTATGTAAAATCTAACTTTATGTGATGCAAAACATTTTGAGTGGATCCTCTTTTTTTTATCCTTTGCTCCATTAATACTCTGATAACAATTAAAAGTAAGTGATTTTTTTATTATTGTACGCTATAGTTAATTCTCATTTCAAGTTTTCATTTACGCTTTTTATTATAGACTTTGAACTCAATAAGCATCATTGTCTTAAAGATGTGGTAATAGTAAAGTAATTATCTATAACTGAAAAAATAATCATTGCAACACTTATACCTCAATCTTTAAAAAAACTAATATATTTGTCATTAAAATGTATATTATGTTTATACACCTTGTTTATAACTTACAAACTACTGTTTTATGATTATTAAAACTTACCATGTTAAAGATCTTGTCATTAGTCAATAATATAAAGTAATTATCTATTACTAACAAAAATGGTCATTAAAAAATAACTTCAAAAAAATTTCCTACAGCTTGGATTGTATTTCGTTTTTTCCTCTTCTAGTAGTTTTTGTATTCTTACTTTCTTTTTTCCTTTTCTAAAATACGTATTCCAGTATATATATTATTCTACTGAATTCATTTATCGTAATCTCAAGGACATCAAGTTATTTTTTTCTCAAGGACATCATGTTATTTCTTCTCCCTGAAGAAGTTTTGACAAGCAAGCATGAGTTTCCCCTTTGTCTTTGTCGATTTTATACTTGATCGTTACCATCTTTTAATCTTTAGTGCAAATATGTGAGTCTAGAGCTCATTAAAAAAATATAATATGTGGGATTTAAAGATAAAATTCAAATTTGAAAGAATATTGTTCATTGATAGTGAGTCTTAAATTAGAAACAATAGGTTACTAACACAATATAGAGTCATTAATATTATCTTTGCAGGGTTAATATTGTCTTCAAAAGCTAATGCATTGTTTGGGTTTAGCCAATCCTAATATTAGTTTTATAAAAAGACATTCAATTTCTCGATTCTCTATAATCGGCTATATATGTCTTTCACCCTTTATTTAACAAAAAAAGCTTTTAAAATGTTCAATTTTATTCCTTAAAGTACAACTGCTTTCTTTCACCTTTAATCACTTCATTAATTATATAACAAGCTAAGCAATATGAAAAGGTCTTTTTGTACTGTTGTCCTATGAACTTATCACATGTTTGTAATTTGCCCGCTAAATTTTTAATTTTTAACAACTTATACTCCAGACCAAGTATGCAAATATCGACGAAATATAAGAAATTTTGAAATTTTCAAGGTACCAAAATATTTTCCTATTATAATCAGTTTCAATAAAATATCGGTGAATATCAATAAATATCGGTACAAATATCGATATCAGGAAGTTTGTAGCGTAATTTGTGCAAAGTCTCAGAGAAATTTCAGCAAAATTTTAGAGAAACATTTGTCATCTTAGAGATTATAAATTTAAGTGGTTTTTCCTATAAATAATTATAAATATTTTATACTTTAAGAGGGTTATAGAATTCTCAATTATCCTCGTTTGAGCATACCAACATCATCTCACGCAAATAATTAGGAGAATTCATAGTTTCTCATTCATAAAAATACAGTGAGAAGAAGCCAACAAACCTATATGTCACATGTTCAAAAATTATATTCATCACTATTCAAATAACTAGTTATAGCACTAATATTCTTTAAATCAATATGGAATACCAACTATGTTTGCCCCTCAAAATTATCCTTTTTGTATGAACAAATCAAATATGCATGAAGTTTTTTTGTTTTTATAAAAACCATGTTTATTTATGTCTTTTTAATATTTATTGTATTCTAAAGTATTAAAGTTGTATTTAATGTAAATTTTCCTTTGCTAAAATTTACATAGATATTGATAATTTCTTTGAAATTTCTATAAAATTAAAATATCAATATTTTTATCAATATCGATATTTTAATCTTTATTCTAAATTTACAAATTTATAACAAATCACCAAGTATTCTAAAAGTTCTCCAATGACTATTTAACACTAGGCGGACCGAGCTAAAAAAACATAGATCAGATGCTGGTTTCAAATAAGTGCCCCGTAGATCATATAATAGTTTCAAGTAATTAACCCGTGCATCATTGACTTCTCTACTTACTTTTTTACATCCAAAATGCGTCAGTAACTTTCTTTGGGCCGATTTGAGGTCACTTGTGCTTTACTTTTTAACAATAAAGGAAAAAAAAGTATAAGTTAGAGATTTTTATTAGTATTTAGATAATGCATTAAAAAAGTGCTTTTTTTGTTTTTAAAGAACTTTTAAACTTATTTCGTTAAATAAGTTAAATGATCTCATTAGTATAAAAGTATTATAATAGAAGGATATTTGTAATTTGTAATTCACAAATAAAATATTGAAATGGTAAATAAGAAAAAGCTATTCATAAACACTTTTGTCTTAAACATTAATATAGTGGGTGGCTTAATCTAACAAGCTTATAAAACCTAAAGGTCCAAACAGCTTGCTCGTCAAACATGTCCAAAAAGTAACTTTTAGACAAACACCGCTTATATATAAACTTGATTAATGCTTTAATTATTTATTTTGTTTTCCTTTTAACCGTGTTGTTCTCTCAATCCTTTTACTCCTTTGGACTATCTTATGCACTAAATTCTCACTCTTTTTCTTTTATTTTACTTAACTTCTTCCTATCTTAAATTCCAGCAATCCCTTACTACTATACTAAACTTGTTCTTCAGTATTATTGATTTTCAAAAACAACAATTACCATATTAAGTATGCAAGTTTTTGTCAATTAATGATCAAATATTGTTGTCTGTAAACTTTTTTATTTCTTTAAGATAATCCTATTTTTATCCGTTTACTATTTTTAATATTTGTGATAATATATAAAAGTATACATCATATCTTTTTCTCTAATTCATGAAGAAGTTTTATCTAAATTTTTATCATCTTTACTTGTAAATTTTATCTTTATTTGCGTCTCTGCTAAGATTAAATCCTAGCTACACCCATCACTGGTGTTACGAGACATTTAAGCTGGAATAAAGTTAAAGATTTAGAAAATTAGATATCAAAATAAAACTAAAAGTAAAGCTCAGGAATTATTTATGAAATTAACCTTTATAATAAATAAGACAGAAGAAAATTACTGTAATAATGAGTGTCTGAAGTCGTGAAGAATGATTAATAATTGAGCCATTTGTGTCCATGTAAATAGTGATATATAATTTGCCGCCTTTTGGACTTGCTGTGCAGAAAAAAGGTGTGAAAGTTTTACTTTTAAGTTATATTTATTAGACTTTCAAATCAAATGTTCGTAAAATAACAAGGGAGAAAGAGCAAAATACATATTTAGGTTATATCTTATAGAAAGTTTGGCAGAATAGTTAAAACTGTTTTTATTGTAGTATGTGAGAGCTTTATATTATAGTGATTTTTTTTGTTGTTGTTATTGTAGCATGTGAGAGCTTTATACTGTTTATAACTAAAAAAGTGGTCCGAACCATTACCTGCCAAATATCCCTTTAGTAAATAATATCAAACAACTCTAAAATATGTAATGTACAACACATCATAAGAAATTGAATAGCATCTCATAAGAAATTGGAAACAAAAACCCTAAAGTACTCCCACCTTTTTATTTTATATATCTCTTACCCTTCTTCCTCATAGGCGCCGCCACTGGCCATGTAAATACAATATTTATCGAAAAATACCATATTCACCATGTAAATATAAAAACTCATTGAAGAATTCGTCGGACAGCCAACAGCCGAGAAATACAATATTTTATCGAGAAATACTATATTTATCATGTAAAAATAAAAATACATTGGCGACTTCGTCGGAACACCAGTGGCCTGAAAATACAATATTTTACTTAAAACACAGTATTACAGTGTAAATAAAAAAATTTACTGACAACTTCGCCAGACCACCAGTGGTCAAAAAATACAATATTTACTAAAAAATATTATATTTATAATATAAAATAAAAATTCACCTACGACTTTGCCAGATCGCTGGTGGCTAGAAAATAGAGTATTTCACTTGAAATACTTATTATCATGTAAATACAAAAATTCATCAACGACATGAAAATATAGTATTTCACTTGAAATATTGTATTGCCATATAAATACCAAAATTCATAAGTGACTTCGTCGGACCATCAACAGCCAAAAAATACAATATTTCACTCGAATTACGATATTATTGTGTAAATAGGAAAACTCACTGGTGTATTCGCCAAACTGCTGATAGCTGAAAAATACAATATTTACCAAAAAATGCCGTATTTACTGTGTAAATACAAAAATTTACTGACGACTTCATTGGACTACCAACGATCAAAAAATACAATATTTATTAAAAATATTATATTTATCGTGCAAATATAAAATTCACCAATGATTTCGTTAGACCACCTGTGGCCAAAAACATACAATATTTACCTATAAATATTATATTAACGTGTAAATATAAAAATTTATTGACAACTTTGCCGAACAACTGTCGTCCAAGAAATATAGTATTAATCTATAAATGTTATATTACTATGTATATACAAAAATTCACTGATGATTTCATTAGAACACCGACAGTTGAGGAAAAAAGTATTAACTTGCAAATACTATATTTCTAGGTAATACAAAAATTTACCAACGATGTCGTCACCAACTTGAAACTACTATATTTACATAGAATTATAATATTTTTATGTAAATACAAAAATTTACTAGCAATGTCATCGGACAACAACGACACCAACGACCTTGCTGGTAGCCGATAAATACATAAATTCACAACAATAAAAAAGTGTATGGTTTCGAGTTAATACCATATTATGGTATATGAACAAAACAGTAAACAACAACACTTAATAAAAATAAAGAAATATAACCAAAAACAAAACAAATTATAATCAGATCTCTAAAAATCCAATCAAATAAACAAATAAAAAATCCAATCTGAACCAAAAAACTAGATCTAAACAAATCTGAACAAAAAAAATAAATAGAAACCTAGATCTAAACCAAACAATTAAAAAAAAAAAACTCCAACTGAAATACTGTAATTCCAGTTAATCCAACCATAACAGAAATGAAAAAATACACACAAACTCCATACAAAATTTACAAAAATGGAGATCAGATTTAATCCAAATGCATACAGAAATCCATTTCAAAAAAAAAAAAAAAGAAACCTGTATCTCCATTAGAGAAACTTGTCGTCATCGTCTGTGCCATTACCCGTCGCCGTTTTTGTCGCGCCTCATCTACTGATCATCTAGGTCCCTGATGACAAAAGGAGATCCAGCCAGAAGTGATTGTGAAATGTCTGAGATTGCAAATGAATAGAGATCACGCGATTGAAGCTTCATCTGCACCACGTGTGGATGGTCCTTGCCATGGACTAGATTGGAGAAGACCACATCGAAGTCGTCGGAACAAGCTACAACGGCTACAGATCTCCTCCAATCGCAACAGCAGAGCTTCTCCATAGGCCCGAGTCAAATTTTTGTCATCGACGACAAGGGATCTCTTCATTGTTGTAGCTTTTCTTCATCGCTGCTTTTGAGCTTCGAGAAATGAGGTTAGAGCTCATCGAAGGCTAGGGTTCGACCTACATTGGAGCTCATCTCCCTCGTCATCATCAGATCAGAACTTCGTTCTCGCAATGTTGGTGAGGTGGATGTTGAGCTCTACGACACTGATGACAAGAGAGAAATTGAGAGAAGGAGATGGAAAGAGAGGGAGAGCTAGATGAGAGAAAGCCAGCAAAGAGAGAGAGAATCAGACTGGAAAAGAGGAGGAATGAGAAAAGATAAAATAATGCCAAGATCTTTGAATAAAAAAAGCAAAATAAGGAGAGATGTGAAGTTAATTAATCAGGCGTTTCATTTGTACACCCGATCATTTCAATAAAAAAAGATAAAATAAAGAGAGAGGTCAGAACAAGAAAAAGAAAAAAAAATTATTTAATAAAAGGTAAGGAGAATTAGGTTGGATGGCCTTTTTATTGGCATCTTTAATGTAAATGATCATCCTTTTTTTTCTAGAGATGCTATGCAATGAGAAAAGAGAAAAAGTTAGGATTTGGGTTTTTTAGGGTTTGTTATTTTCAAATTTATCAGTTATAAACTCGAGTTTATTATTGAAATAATGTGACAGTAACAATATCTAGAGATACTATGCAGTGAGAAAAAAAGAGGGAGAGAGAAGAAAGAAAAAGTTAAGGTTTGAGTTTTTCAAGGGTTTGTTATTTACCAGTTTATCTATTATAAATTCAAATCTATCACTAATAAAATGTAAGTAATTAATAATTTATGAAAATTATTTTTATCGTTTTAACTTTATAATTAATAAGAAGTTATTTACTTAATTTAAAAAAATGATCATTTATTAAAAAAAAAACTTTTAAAAATAAAATTTCCCTCTATATCCCAAACAAAAAAAATCATAAACTCTACGTGCGTCGCTGTTAAATCTATTATTTATTATTTTTCAAGTTCAGTAACCAGATCGGGTCACGAGTACTTCTTATCCCAACAAAGGTCCGAAAGAAAAGCCATTTGCAATGAAAGATAACTGTGAAGGATATCACTTATATTGATTCTTAGGCTGTTATTGTAACACCCTGAAATTAATTAAATATTATTAGTATGTAAAATGGTGGATTAATGTGCTATAATGAATGCTTTAAACTTAACTTGGTTATTTTGTGAAATTTCTAAATTAATGTTATTTTGATTATTTAATGATTTTTAATTACCTTAAATTAGTTTTATTTGTCATTTTGAATTTTGAAACAAAACAATTTGTTAAATGCCAAACATATCTTGTTTTGCAAAACCGTGGGTGGCACACGATTTCTACACAGTGAAACCGCCTATTTTTCTCTCTATTTATACCCCCTTCTCTCTCTTTTTCTCTCTCACTCTCGCCACTCTCTCTCCTTCACTCTCTTTCTCTCGCTCTCTCCCTCTGCCTCGCTCTCTCTCTTTCCTCTCTCTTTTGATTCAAAATTTTTGAGGTTAAATTTCAATCCTCAGTCAAATTGGGAGCTTGGGAACGTGATTTAGCAATTACAACTACGAATCAAAGCTTAAATTCAAGGTTAGTTTTTAAATTTCAAAACTTTTTTAATTTTTCAATTTTCTTTATATTTTGAAATCTAAATTCATTCAAGCTTAGAAAACCTTTAATCTAAGTTAGAGAAACTTCAAATAACTAGAATGTAAGCTTAGTTTAAAGAAAAACGGATTTGAAACAAGTTTTTCTATTTTGCCTCTATTTTTCTATTTTTGAATTTTATTAGATTTTTCTATATAAATCCTGTCTAAACTAGTTTAGAAGTGTTTTATTATGTTTTTCTATTATCTATGAGTGTTTTCTGTGCCTGAGAATTGAGAAAACAGGTTGAAATCGAGGATTGGAGCTCAGGAAGCCGAGGCTTGGGTTCTAGAAAATTCTAGGATTTTTCAGTTCGGCAGGCTGGATTCATGAGTTCGGTAGGTTAGATTCATACGACCGGCAGGCCGAACCTAAAAAAATTTGGCTGACCGGACCTGGTTTGTCGGCAAGCCGAACTGTACAATTCGGCAGGCTGAACTAGGGAGACCGATAGACAGATCGAGCATAGTAAAAATTTGTCGTTTTTCACTAGTTTTCACTGTTTTGAACCTTGATTGAGATTTTAACATTACAACATGATTTTATAGACTTAAATGGCACACTACGACACCATGAGATAATTTAGTAATATAGGATATCTTAAGCTAGGTACTGACAAACTCGGTTTATATATTTAAGGTTGTTCATGATTTCGCGGAGCTAACGTATAGCGAACCGGGATTGTGGTGTGGGACACCGGCATAAGTATTGATGTAACGCCCCCAATTACGGACGTTACAGATGTCGTTACCTTTCTTTCGTAATACTTTTATTTATAAGATAAATTATTTAATTAAAAAGATAAATTGGAAACATAACCCAGGATCTATGAAATTTTTTTTTTATGTACATACATATGAATATACATTAATATATTACTCATTTATAAACATTTCCTTAAATAGTTTATCTCACTAAAATAATAAAGTCGTAAAAACTAATGGTCAAATACATTTTATTATTATTATTATTATTATTATTATTATTATTTAAATAACTTAATCATTATATAATAATTTAATCTATTTTTTTTTAAATTACTTGATTATAAATATCCTTTAAACATTAATAAAATTTGCATACATACTTTAGTAGGTCGGACTCGATCGGCAGTCCTAACGATTAAAATAAAATTTGTTTAAATACAGTTTTAATGCGGAAGAAAATTTATAAAATAATAAAAGTCCATCAAATAAACATTCTCAAAATTATAAAACTTAATTTAAATCCTTAAAATTCAAAATTTATAAACATAGTTTATTTCATAA
>CAMOHE010041965.1:0-75840 GCA_946598075.1 Artocarpus hirsutus
AATAATAGTAAACTTTACATAATTAATAATGTGTATAATAATTAACTATACACATTCAAAACATTGAAATTCTTGCATTCTTGAACTTGGTGCTCACCATTTTTAATTTATGGTATAGAGCTCATGATCATTATTGATATGGGTTTCTTTTACTGAACTGCTATCATATAGGAATTTTCACATAATCTTAGTAAGTTGAAAATTTCACTTTTGCCAATAACGTCACCTTTTTGGCTCATGCATGAAATTAATAAATCATAAACTCTTGGTTTAGCACATCAAATAATTGTTTTTAATTATTTTAATGTACTATCATAACATTACATTATTACATGTTTCATAAATAAAGCACATAATTTTGTGCATTCACAACATTAATTATTTCTAAGGTCTTACAGCTATTAAGACCTTTAAATATGCGTGTTAATAAATGCTAAACTTGTACTTTCTTAAGTATTTAGCTAAATCATGAGGAAAAAACCCTCAATTAATCATAGTTATTAACGTTTTAATTTTTCGGGTCATTACAGTAACTCTTATTACAAAAAAAAAAAGGACCCCAAAAAAAAGCCAAAACACAAAACAAAACCATATAGCTAAATCCTAGGGAACTCCTTTTATGATTTTGGATGCGTCGTTTAAGTTTCAAAAAATGAAGTGAAGGTTTATAATAACTGTAAAGCATCATTGATGTCCTTTGCAATGACATCTTGTTCATGTGCAGTGGGCATTAATGGGTTTATATCAAAATGTAAAGCGACCTGTGAATTGAATTGAGTGAATTTTATACAGTATATACTGTGGAATACGCAACGCAATTAATGTTCTCACATTTAAGTGAACTTATCCTATAAATCAGAGCTCCTCTCCTTTGACAAGTGAAATCAAATAATTCAAACTGGTAATTTGAGAAGAAAAATTGAGTCATATTTATGATTTACATTGGAGATGAAGATAAATCTTGCGCAAATTGAGCCTTTTTACGATGTTAAAGGAATAAGGCAGCTTATGATACCGTTAATGTTCTCGTTTTTTATGTGATAAATGAGATGTTGGAGGCATGAGTAAGATCTTAAAACAAAAAAGGTATTTACTTTTTTTCCCCAATTTGTACGGCATATCTTGAAGTTCTGATTAAGGAAAAACCACCAGACGGTCGTGATTAACATGTGTGATTTCTGGTTCTGTATGTTTGTGGTGGTTCTTTTGAAGGAAATCTATAGAAAGAGGTTTGATAGTGAGGTTTCTAGTTCCTATTATTTATGTGATATGAGGGTTTAGATGGTTCTTTAAAGAATGCAACACAAGAAGGCTTGAGAGAGTAATGCCTAGTTTGTTGATTCTGGGGTGGTGTGGAGATTATCCTTGCTAGGGTTATGGTTTTTGTTATCTAATTTTATAAATTTGAAGGCAATTTTGTGTCATTAGGAGGTGGAAACATTGAGGATCTACAATTACATGCTGGTTTATCGTTGGAGCAGGGAAATATGAAATCTCATGCTCCACTAATGAACTCTGAGTGCCTATGTTTGATCAAAGTCTCTGCCAAGACTTGATAACAGGTTTAGCACTTATTTCCAGTGATTGATTGGCAGGTGCTCCCTTATATTTGGGGCATCTATTATGCAGGAGAGAGACCTGAATGAGTACAGTCCGTCTGGCTTCAGCACTAGCAAGCATTTATCTTGTAGTCATCAGTTATGTCAATCAGGTCGAAGCTGTAAAAGTCCCAAGCAACAATGCCCTTACATTGTCAGTTACTACACGGAGAATACATCGACTTCTGGTTTGCTTGTTGAGGATATATTACATCTTGCTGCATGGGGAAATGATACATCAAACAGTTCTGTTCAGGCTCCGGTCATAACAGGATATGCACATTTGTCTTCCTTTTTCTCATACTTTGGAGCTCAATATTGAAAATTATAATAGTTATAATAATATTAATTTCTCAATCCATCATTAATGGTTTTAGAAATTATGAAAAAAGTATAATAATTGATTGTTTCTGCAATGAATCTTCTTTAATACAGTTGTGGCATGAAGCAAAGTGGTGGTTTTTTGGATGGGGTTGCTCCTGATGGTCTCATGGGTTTAGGACTCGGACAGATTTCAGTCCCTAGTTTCCTTTCCAAAGCAGGATTTGTCAGGAACTCATTCTCATTGTGCTTTGATGAGGATAATTCTGGTAGAATTTTTTTTGGCGACCAGGGACCTGCCAATCAACATTCTACATCATTCTTGCCTTCAACCCCAAATGGGAACTAGTATGTACTATTTATGCATTTATGTTTTTGTTTAATTATTTTTTCCAGTATATATATATAGGTGTGCATTTTCTCAGAGGATGCTCAGCATCACTTGTAATGTAATACATCTTTGTCCAGCGATACATACATTGTTGGGGTGGAAGCATTTTGTATTGGAAACTCTTGTATCATGCAGTCAGGATTTACAGCTCTGGTTGATAGCACGTTTGTTCCACAACAAGTGTATGAAAAAGTTTCCAAGGAGGTACTTTTTTGCCTTAGAACTCCACTTTCCCTCTAAAAGTCATCAAAGTTTATTCATAATTTACCATCAATGTCTGTTGTACAACTGTCTTTGCCTGGCAGTTTGACAGGCGAGTGAATGCTACAAGAACTAGCTATGATGGGTATCCTTGGAAGTATTGCTACACGACCAGGTTTAAACCACAAAGACTTAAGTCACCTCTTTTTTTCTACGCATGTTTTAATGTTGCATGTTGACACTCTAGTTGTTTATCATTGAACAGGTCACTAGCCTTGCCCAAAATTCCTTCTGTAATGCTTATGTTTCCTGCAAACAACAGCTTTGTGGTCTCATCTCCCATGTTTCCTATAAATGACGAAGAGGTAGGTAATTTTGCTTTAAGGTTTTTCAGTTTTGTATGTTTGGCTTATCTTTGTTGCTAATACGGAGGAACAATTGACCAAATTATCTTGGAATATTGTATAAATTTTGTTCTAGACAATCATCAGCACATTGCTATATACAGTTACGGGTCATATTCAAAAATGAAGGTGAAATCACTTTACAGTTAATTAGTAGAGTCCCTATCCTATCTTTATCTGAGATTGATCAAGTTGGTTCAAAACTGTAGAATTAGATGGTTGAAGATATCTTGAGCATGAGCAATACATTCCGTTTGCAGAACTGTTGGTTATTTCATATTATTTAATATTTGTCAAGAACATTATGGTCAAACCATGCTTTAATTCCTTTCATGGTTTTATTCTGAGCGCTCGTTTGCCTACATATCCAGAATCACGAGAATTAACCTTGTTATTGGATATTGATTCATTCTTTTAGTCTGAAATATGTCTTCCATAATGTATAAAGCATTTAACTTCTGTGCATTTTGCCTTGATTATGCCAATCTGAAATTCTGCTTTCCGAACCATGGTTTCCCTTACTCTTGTTCTGACAAATAGTTGTATGTAAATTGATCATATATCTGAGTTAGAACTTTCAAAGCTGGAATTCAGACAATAAGGGTTTATGACCTCTGTGCTGCAGGGAGTCGTTGGATTTTGTTTAGCCATACAACCTGGGGATGAAGATATTGGAACAATTGGACGTAAGCATGCAATGGAAAATTGTTTAACATATCTTATTATTCAATGCCCCCCCTCCCCTTCTGCTGTGTAAATAAATAAATAAATTAAGACCTTTCTATTTTCTCATGTTAATTATGTATTAAATTTCCTTGTACAGAGAACTTCATGATGGGATACCGAATGGTTTTTGATAGAGAGGCTTTAAAGTTAGGCTGGTCGAGGTCCAATTGTGAGTTGCCTTGCCTTTTGATGTCATAAAACCCATTATTCAATCTGTATGAGTAGTGACAAGTGCAGCTTAGAAGTCGCCGCACCGGTGAATGCGTGTGATTGGTCTGGCTGAATCACATCCAATATTGATATATATGCCATGGATCAGTTGTTTTCATTCTCTTCAAAACTAATTCGTGACAAGTTGCACTGAATCGGCTCGATTTGATTTCTGCCCTGGGAACACAAGAAAGTACAACTATCCGGTCTTGTTTTTAACCATTATCGATCCAAGTAATAAGCATCCCTCGGTGTCTTCTGCCAAATTTTGCTTGCAGGTCAAGATCTTACTGGGGCCAAGAATCTGAACCTGACACCGCCTTCAAAGGGGACACCATCAAATCCATTGCCGACGAACAAACAGGAGAGCACCCCTGGTGAGCGTGTGGTCGCTCCTGCCGTTGCTGGAAGAGCACCATCCAAGCCATCTGCTGCCTCAATTCAGCTTGCTGCATTGCCGTCGTGTTTGTTGAGGTCGTCACTGCTGGTTGTTGTGTTACATCTTGTCTTAGACTTTCTGGTGGGTAGTGCCTTCTCCTAGATGTTATGTAGTCTTCTTGCACGTAAATGAGGTATTAAGTTTTGTTTTCCATTTTGCTTTTTCTTCTTCACCTCCGATGTAATCTGATGGCTTTAGTCTTTTTTCCGTCTTTGTGTGCCATTGTGTCCCTTGGGCTTCTTCTAGGGACAGCGGTTGTATGTAGTTTGCCCTTATATATATATATGTGTGTATATATATATATAAATAAATTATACATATTGGTGATGAGACGAGTATATATAACGCAATACTAATATATATATATATATTCATCACCAATATGTATAATTTATTTATTTATTTTGGTCTTATGTACTCGTTAATCGTTTCATCTATTGAAGTTTTAACAGTATGCGCAAGAGAGATACTACGCCTTGTATTCAAGTGGCAATTGTGAGCTACTCGCAAAGCAGGAAGAAGATTTTCTATTCTTTTCTCTCATGTATATTATTGAGAGGCATTCACGAAGATTTGCTTGTTAAGATGGGAGCTTATTTGAAGGAATTAGCGGGAACTCTCACCACTGCTTTTCTGAATGTTAAACGGGGTAAAAACAGATTAAAAGCAAATAATATGCAAATTCAAAGTGACCAAAATTAAATAGGATGGAAGTCTAGAGTATTAGAAGAGCACTTCTCAATTGAACTGTTTTCTTTTACCCTTTTCTGAGTGCCGAATTTTATTCTATTTCTATTTTGCGAAGCGAAAATAACATAGGGTGGAAGCAATTACATTTTGAAAAATTTTAATTGTGCCCTTACAAAATTATGTATATTATAATTGTGATTGAAATATCTCCTTATCCCAATTTCTGATTGCCGAAATTTATTTGTATTTTTTTTTTTTTTTTGGAAACAAAAGTGGCCTGAGGTGTAAGCAATTAAATTTTGAGAAATTTTGATCATAACCTTAAAAAAAGAAAATATAATGTGCTCGACCTAACAAAAAGTTATATTTAGTTATATTTGTCAATTTTGTATTTTATATCCCTCTTTGCTTAGAAATTTTCTAACACCTCATATATAGACTTAGGATTGTATTTTCACGTAACATATAGAGGTGAGAAGTATAACATAATATTATTCAATGTAATAGTGACATTGAAAAGGAGTACTAACAATAACTTGAATAATTAATATTTTTTAGTGTTGCATATTTTCAAAATCAGTTGTGTTAAATATATGTCAGGTTGGGTTTCTCACTTATATATGTTACGGAATTACGGTGGATAAATGTACATAGTGCATTTAATGTCCCATTGAAAATCCTGCTGATTTGTATTTCTTAAATTCAAGTCCATGTCCCGGCATTCCTCTCCAATAAACATGAATATTATATTGACTTGTGACTTTGGCTCGTTTCCGAATAGTTGAAGCAAAATTTGGTCCCAAAATATATGATGCAGTCCAGAGGACAACTGGGTTACTGGAATCTGCTGCAATCATGCATATGCCAACATATCATGTTACTTTGTATAATCAAAAAACAATAAACCCCCCTAGATGTTGTCCAGCTAACAAATTACCAACTTCTTTAGTTCTGCATATAAATTATTCGAATTATTGGGGTGGCTTGTGATGGAATAGTCTTTCTTTTTTGGGATAAAAATATATAGTAGTCAATTTCAAATATTAAACATGATTTTGACCCATAGAAATGGTTATTGTTTGTTTTTTATGTGTTGGAGAGACAGATTAGAACTAGCTTAATCTTCCAGCCTAGTTTTGGTTTCTACTTGCCCTGTTTGTCTAGTAGTTCATATAAATACTTCAGATTGATCATACAATTTGGGATAAAAATATATAGTAGTCAATTTCAAATATTAAACATGATTTTGACCCATAGAAATGGTTATTGTTTGTTTTATATGTGTTGGAGAGACAGATTAGAACTAGCTTAATCTTCCAGCCTAGTTTTGGTTTCTACTTGCCCTGTTTGTCTAGTAGTTCATATAAATACTTCAGATTGATCATACAATTTGGGATAAAAATATATAGTAGTCAATTTCAAATATTAAACATGATTTTGACCCATAGAAATGGTTATTGTTTGTTTCATATGTGTTGGAGAGACAGATTAGAACTAGCTTAATCTTCCAGCCTAGTTTTGGTTTCTACTTGCCCTGTTTGTCTAGTAGTTCATATAAATACTTCAGATTGATCATACAATGCCTTTTAACTAGGTTAATTAGTGAGTAAAGGTTTTCTTAAACGACACGTTTTTTCTTTAATTTTTACTCGACAATAAACGACACACATATACAACCAAGAATTAAAAAACGAGTACAAAGAAATCTACGTACAAAGTTGAGACAATTGCTCAACTGGTGGCATAATGAGATTAGACAATATTTACTAACCAAACATGTACTCGTTTTCTTTAGGGAAGTGTAATTGTTTATTTAACAAAAGGAAGAAAAAAAAAAAATCTGGGTTCTATACATGCACGTGTGCATGTTTGCCTTCGACTTTTGCTCTTTCCGCCGTGGCCTAAATCTATGTACTCCTTTCACTTATCCCGAAAAAAAATAAAATAAAATCATGCACCGCTTTGCTTTACAATTTATCTGACCTATTTTATTTTATTTTATTTTATTTAGTGTTTTTCATGTACATGCACACCCATACCTGGTGTACACAAACATATTTCTCGATAATTCTTTTGCTTTTTCATAGTGGGCATTTGTCATTGAGGATGGTCTTGGACTGTTCTCAAGAAAAACGACAATACATATGGTGAAGCTAAACAATTATTGGCCTTTTGAATATTAAACCACCTTCTCTGCTTCTCTCCCCGTTTCGAAAAGTTTTTCCTTTTTAATAAACAAAAAGAGAACCACATGCAACCTAAAAGCAAAGAACGCATGTAAAAACGTATTAGCCCCATTTTACTTTTATTCTTTTTGACCTTTAGAATATATATTTCAAGCAAAAGGCGCCATGTATAGTTTTCCCCAACTTGTACTTTTATAAACTAGGAACTTGCATGGGGACCATATGGTTTCTAAAGTAAATTTAAGCTTATGCGCCTCCCACTCTCCCACTCCACCATTTCTCTTTCTGTCCACACACACACACACACACACATACACACGCACACACAAATATATATATATATATATATATATATATAAAATATAACTTTCTTTAGAGTCAAAAACCGTAACATGATTTATTAAACATAACACATCAATATTAGAGAAGGTAATGCTAAAAAATGAAATAAAAAACGTAACCATACTTTAATGACAGTCATATTATGCCTTTCTAACCTCAATGTTACGTTTAATGAATATCATATTATGTTTTTTACTTTTATATGTTACGGTGGAAAGACCTCTCATTAAAATGACCATAGAAAAACCATATAAACATACATACATATATACGTGTGTTTTTTTTTTTGTCTTTTTTTTTCTTCCCAAAGAAAATATTAGTTGCAAGATTTTTGGTTTAGATTTAATTTCATTGCATTTTGGATTAATTAATTTCTCAATCGTATTATTAAAAGTAACATTGCTAGACCTAATCAAGCAACTTCAGCTTCAAATACTCAATTATTTAATTTTCAATGTAAAAGAAGTTAAAATCTAAGTGTAACATGATCAAATTACTGTGCCTGAACCTATTTATGATGATGAACTTTTCGTGAATAAGATAAAGTCACGTTATATCGGAAACAAAAGCAGCCAATATTGCTAATATATAAAGAAAACTATGGGATGCTCCAAGGCAAAGTAACAACAACAACAACAACAGCAACAAGAAGAATAAAGCGTGGGAAAAGCTTTTCCTATATCTAAAGGCTCTATATTCAGCCGAGCTATATATTAACTCGTGTCAAAAAATTTGCCAATCACAAATTTACGGCGCATATCCTTACTCTGTCCATTATATTTTAGTCATTCCAGTGTTCCATAAGAGAAATTTAAAGGATAATGTCTCGTACTATTGATTTTTAAAGTAATTTTTAGAGAGCATGCTTTCTTTTTCGTGTTAATTTAGTTATATATCACTTATGAGGACTAGTTATCATCGGTACCATTTTGATCTAAAAATTAGACTTGTAGTTTTTACAAAAGCGATATGTTTGAAATACAACCTTCAAAAGGTAATATTCCTCTAGTTTTAATTGTTTGAATTTTTTTAGAATAAATTTTTTATTTTCTCAACAAACTTTGATCCTTGCAACAATGTGCCCTTCAATTTTAAAACATAATATCTGCTGCCCTCTAAATTTGAAATTATAACAAATTTAGTCCTTCAGTCAGTTTCACAAATGAAACTGCGACCTGTCAATATGTGAAACAAGAAATTAAATAGACTGGTGTAAAATATCAAATTTAACTCAAGAACGAAACTTAGTTGCACAATCCCTATAGATCATGAAGGCAATCATGTCGCAAATAAATTGGCTAGTTTAGCTTCCATTGCATAATAGAGATATGATGTCATCCGCCTTTTATTGTTTTTCTTGATTTTAGGCTTATCAGAGGCACTTCGATGCCTAGGGTCCATGATCTTCTTCTTCTTCTTCTTCTTCTTCTCTCTCTCTCTCTCTCTCTCTCTCTCTCTCTCTCGATACCTTTTACTACTTGCTTGTACTTTGGAAGGCTTTTAGGCATGACTTATAGATAGTGTACAAACTCAAAACGTCGGCTTGAGCTTTTGAATGCAACTTTTATCATATGCGAAGTTTTTATGCTCCTTTATGTGTCCTTTGTTTAGGATAGTTTTGTTTTCTGCTTGGCCTTGGGCTTGAATTGCGTGTTGTATTTTTCTTCTGGGAATTTTTTATAAATACCGTATTTGAAGATTCACTTTTTATAAACTCTACACATGTTTAATTGTGGCAGAATTTAATATGTAATATAAATAATAGTGTAATGTAAACTTTTTTAAGTGTAGCATAAATAAACTTGACTTTTGAAGGTGCAGATATAACACATAATTTTTTCTTTTCTTTTTATATTGATAAACTTGTGTTATAGCTTGGCAAGTTAGTACTTAGTAGGTGTAAACTTAGTTAAATATACCAACTCATTTTATGTCTTTCACTTCTTTTTCAATTCTAAAAAATAAAACCATTTTTATTTTATTTTTGGATTGCAACTCTTGAAAGGAAACCAAAAAACATTTGGTTGAAGTGTTGAAATAATAACGGTGATGGTAATGTTAATATAAAAGTTGAAAATTTGTTTGGTTGAAATTTTACACTTAATAGTGGAATGGATCATGATTATTTGATTTTGAAAAAATTCAATAATTTAAAAAAAAAAAAAGGAAACAAGGCAATGATCCTAATGACTTTTATAAGATGATCGTTGGAATTAACTGTTTTTTTAGGGGAATGGAATTCTCTTTTTCAGCCAAATAAAATTTTATATGATCTTTTCGTTATGAATGAATTCACTATGTGTTGTGTTTTTCGAATTAGAACTTGCTAATTAATGCACTAATTACATGTAAAGTTTATCACGCATTTTGCTAAAATTGAGAGTTCTCTGACTCTTCCAAGGTTTTTTCTTTTGTTAAAGGTAAAAACTAATGGAAAACAGCATGAGCCCCTCGATTAAATTTCAATGTTTGGTTCAAAAAAGTTCATATGATTTGGACATGATAATTCTGGTTGTTATCATATTAAACTATTGAAATACATGTATATATATATCTAGAAGGGTCATGGAAAAACAGTCAACCATGAACCATGTACGTGACAAGGACATTTATTTGTATTCTTCCAAATAAAATAATTGACCAATATAGGGCAACTTAATTTGAAGGAAATCTTAATCTAATAAGGGCCCTTTGCCTGTCATGCAATGTACATAAACATATAATGAAGCCGTTGAAAGTTGACATTTTGAATGAAGAAAAGCTTTTTTTTTTTTTAACTTGGACTTAGCTGCCTTCGTCATCCAGCGCGTAAAATGACCTTATTCCGAGTGGTCTTTTTACACATACAGTTATGTTGCAGGGTACTTTTCAATTATAAGATTCTATGTAAATGACTTAACGCATGACTGTACTGCTAGGATATTGAAAGCTTCACTAACTTAAAAAGCAGGCAGCAAATTTTCAAAAAAATAATAAAAGACAACAATTTTATGTCGTTTTGAGAAAGGCTAGCAACTGGCAAGGTCCAACGGTAAGAATCATCAAGTCAGTGAGTAAAAAATAAAAAATAAAAATAAAAACAAAAATAAAAAAATAAAAATTATAGGGTTAGTTTTAGGAGAAGTGTTACTGTGGAGTGAGGTGGTAAAATTCTCCACTGGTAAAGAATTTTATTTAGACCGTCAGACTTTAATCTGATGGATGCAATGAGATGATTTCAAAAGTTAAAATAACTCTTGATTATATGCTGTCTTAGACTATTAACCTCTTATTTCAAAAAAAAAAAAAAAAAAAAAAAAAAACTCTCCTTCACTCACTCAGATAATTGCTCTTCCGTCACCGATGTCTTCTCCTCCATCACCAATGAAGACCTCCGCTCTTCCTCACCCAGCCGCCTTCACGCCCTCCACCGATTCCCTTTGGTCTGAGATTCGTTTCCCCGATGCTCACCTCAGCCACTCTGACCATGTTTTCGACCAGTAGTCGACCCCATTTCTGGCGCCCGCCGTCATGCCTACCCTCCGCGGTGTTTGGCTGACGACAAAACCACCGTGGTGTGTCTCTTCTTTAACGCCTCCTCTTTCCTTGGATCAACCCACAAGCTCCACCCCGACCCTAAGGCTCATCAGTCCGTTTCCCACCTCCGATCTGCCGCCGCCTCCTTCATTGCTATCTCCAACGTCGTCAAGGAGAAGAAGTGACAAGCTTCCACCCACTTGGTAATGGTCCTGAGATTTTGTCATTCTTTATTGGCTATGAAAGATTTTTTTTTTTTTTTGTGTCCTTGTTCATTTTGAATTTGTGGGAAGTTTTAAGAAAATGAAAATTTTGTCCTATTAATAAGATTGGACGAAAATCGTCAGTGCCGGACGAGATCGATCATTGATCATGAAGGCCGCCAAGTCCAGATTTTGCAAAAAAATGTTCTCATAATTTTGGTCTACATAAAGAGGAGGAAGATTATCAGCAAGTCGCTGGAAAGATGATTATTTATAATGTTTAGTAAGTTGAGCTTGAAGTTTTGCAACTTCTTGAGAATTTTGTCGGAGATAGTTGCTCCGAAGTACGAGAGGTGACGTGGTGGTTTAATTAAGTTAATTAATAAAGATTTAGTTAAAAACAGGGTTTAAAATTTAAATTTATAATTAAAAAGTGATAATTTTAAAATTTGTTTAAGTAGAATAATTTAAGGAATTAAAATGAACCATTATGATAATTAAACAAATAAAAAAAATTAAACAATTAAATATGGGATGGAATGCGTATGGGTTCCACTGACCCACATATTATGCACATACATGTAGTACTGACAATATTACAATACAACCACAGTTCAAAATAAAAGGATAAGTTAAGAATCTTACATGCCTTGAATTATATCTTAACCTACCCAATCTTCTACTGCTAGTAAGTCTGGTCAGCGGACTCTTCTCCAATCCTAAGCTGATGTCTACCTAGGGTTAAGATTTTAAAATAGATAAAAAGGTGAGCGAAAGGCTCAGTAAGACTATATTTGGAAATTATTCAATTTTAAAAGAAATTGCGTAAACCAGATAAATATACAGAAAACGAGCTAGAACAATTAAACAAATAAATAATTAAATGAGAATTTAACAAAAATATAATCTTACCAAAACAATTCAGATAGATCAACCAAAAAGAATAAAATTTCCCTTTCTTGGGCAAACCATATGTAATTCACCACCGAGGTAGCCCAGCTGGGTTTCAGGACCTGCCCCCAAGGTCGTTCACTACACGACCCGATCTCTGATATGGCATCATGCCCTCAAATATATATATATATATATATATACATATATATCTTTTGATTAATAAAATCTCTTCTTTACCAGATATAATCATTTATATTCATTATGAGGTTTATTATGAAATCCACCTCAATCTATTGTTTCAGAAAACAGTTAATAGAAATCCTTTATCAACAAATCATTTGAAAACATTTTCGTAAAAATCCCTTTGAGGTCAAAATATTTAAAACTGGCTATCAAATAAGGGGTAAAAATCCTACCTTGATATCCGTGTCGGTGTCCCACACCGTAATCTCGGTCCGCTATACGTTAGCTCCGTGGATCCACGCACGAATCCTAAATGCATAGTAACTTAGTCCATTAGTATCTAACCTAAGGTATCCTATGGTACTAAATCATCTCATGGTGTCCTAGTATGCCATTTTAGGTTTCGAAAATCATTTTATAAAGTTAGAATTTCAATCAGAGTTCAAAATAGTAAAAACATGTGAAAAATCACAAAATTGCGCCACGCCTGGTCGGCCTGCCGGTCGCCCTGGTTCGGCCTGTCGAATTGCACAGTTCGGCCTGCCGGAAGAGCAGGTCCGGTCAGCCGAACATCTCTAGGTTCGGCCTGCTGGTCGGATGAATCCGGCCTACCGATCCTTTGAATCCGGCCTGCCGAACACGAAGTTCGGCCTGTCGATCTGGGAAAATTTTAGAATTTTTCACGCACGGGTTCTCGGCATCCTGAGTCCCAATCTTCAAATCTAATCTGTTTTCTCAATTCCCAGGCATGGATAATCATCATAAACAATAGAAAATCATAATAGAACACTTTTTAATGGATTAAAACAAGTTTTAAACAAGATTTTCTCAAAAATCCAAAAATGAAGAAAATAGAGGAAAAATAAAAAATCTTGATTTCAATCCCTTTTTGATGAAATAAAGTTTGCATTCTAGTTAATCTAAGTCCATCTAACTTAGATTGAAGCTTTTCTAGGCTTAAAAACTCTTAGATTTCAAAATAGAAGAAAATTTGAAAAATATAAAAAGTTTTAAAATTTTAAAAACTAACCTCGAATTGAAGCTTGAAAACGATATTTTGGCTGTTGAAGCTCGTTCCCGAGCCTTCAATCTTCTAACCCGAAGCTTGAAAACGAATTTAATTCAAAATTTGGAGGAGAAAGAGAGAGAGAGTGAGAGAATCAGAGAGAGAGAGACGAGAGAGGTGAGCGAGAGAGAGGAGAGAGAAAATGAGAGGAAGAGAGAGAGAGGGAAAATAAATAGAGAAAAAGAAAAAAGCAATTGTACAAAACTGTGTGCAACAATACACTGCTTTCAAATCAAATTGCTTCATTGAAAATTAAATTAACAATTAAAAACAATTTAAAATAATTAAAAATCATTAAAAGAGTAAAATAACATAAGTTTTTCTAAATTTTCACAAAATAATCAAATTAAATTCTATAAAACACTCATTATGGCACACTAACCCACCATTTAATATTTTAATTACACTTAACTAACTTCAGGGTGTTACATGGTCCTCGACATTAGAACTCTCAACGACAGAGATGAAGAGGTTTCCTCCGTCATTGCAGAGCAGTATTGAAGGAGAGAGAGTTGGGTTTTATTTCATGTTGAATCTGGTGTGGTAGGGTCTATTTTCGTTTGGTATTCCTCTATGTTTATCTACCGTTGGATTTTGATAGCCTTAAAATGGTGGAGAATTTTTTTGCCCTCCACCTTTAGACCTGCCCTAGTTTTAGATATTTATACCTTATAAACATCATTGGTTTTGAGATATTTAATGCTACTGTCCTCTTAAAATTTCAGATTTTGCTTTCGAATCTTTATTTTTGGTACTTTACCTCTAACTTGCAAAATTATTGCAACGTGTCCCATTTTGTTAATGGTTAAGTAAGTGAATTGAAAAGGCTACAACCGCATCACTTTCGAACAAAAAATCCCAAATCTTAATTTAGAAATGAGCTAAATGAATCAAATCTCTCACTCAACCTCCAAATTTGACCCAAAAAATGAGGCACAATGCAATGATTTAGCAAGTTGAGAGGGTAAAGTACGCTACAACTAGAAATCGTAAGGGCAAATTGTCAAAACTTGAAAAATTCAGATGAAAAGTACTAAATACCCTATGATGATATTATGCACTATAATGACAATGGATAATTATTTTAATTACTTAAGTAACTTGACATGATAAAATAAAGAAAGGAATAATCCAAATAAATATTATCTATAAAGTGCTTTTTTTAAGTTATGTGAAAAAAAAAAAGAGAAAAAAAGAAAAACCATCATACATATTCAAGTTCCTTTAAATTAAAAAAAAAAAATCAAATGTGGACCTAGTGTTATCTTCTTACAAGTACACAATACAGAAAAATGTGGTTGTTAGGAGACAATGAACAACTTAGAACAAATATATTATCTCATCATGTATTATGTTTCATTCTGTAAGATATATTTCGTGGCGAAACATTAACTCAGAAGGGACTACACGGTTTGTAGGGAGTACTTAGGAGAGGCTAGGAAGCTTCGGAAATATATATATATGTATACATATTAATTAGTGACACGCACTTTCCCCATGTTTGTTCCTCGAAGTTGGTGTGAACTAAAGCAGTATTTTTTTTAAATTAATTAAAAAAGCTATTCTTTAAAGAAAGAAAAGAAACAGCTCTGTTCCAGTTATGCTAGCAGCCAAACGCGTCAAAGTTGGTTACGTCAATAAGCTCATTTTGGGCGTGTGTTTTGGAATTTGGCTGCACCGACGTACGATCTTCATTCATTTAAGTTTTTTTTTGTTTTGTTTTTTGTTTTTTTTAAGATTACATTTTTACTGTATATACTATTTGCCCCTAAATGAGAAACAAACAGATCCATAAGGTCTATTCATTTGAAGGATTTAAAACATAATGATTTGAATTTTTTTTTAATTTGAATTGAGAAATTTGACAAGTGTGATTTAAAAAATGGGTTTAAAATCTTAAAAACAGAGGAAGGTAATTTAGAATGTACAAAAAATTTTAAGTACAAACCATCATATCATGATTTAAAATAGGTTTAAATTTTTAGTTGTTAAATGCTGATATAAGAAAGATTTAGAATTCAAATTTAATAAACCCTCCAACTAAACCATGATGCAAGAAAGAAATGCAATGTTCAAAATCACTAAAGGAGTCGTTGTACGTGCTAAAAAAGTTCACTACTGTCTTTACGTATTCACCTCTTTTTGTTGGTGAAAATAATTTTTGCATAAAACTAAACGATTTTACAATTTAACTTGGTTGTATAAGTGAGATTCTTTTTCAAACCAAATTTAGATTTTATTATTGTTGATTTTTGAGGTTCATCTTATAATTCCAACATCATTTTTTTTTTTCAAAAATTAATAACCAACCATAAAAATTGAGAGTTAATACTGTTAGGTTGTGAAGCCTAATTTAATGTCTTGAGAAATTATTATTCTACACAAAAGATTTCAAGGATGGATCTTGTTCTAATTAAGCAAATTCGCTTGCCTTACTTTTTCTATATATAAAAGAGGTGTGGAAATTGGGTTTAGTAGAGAGGTTAGAGAAAAAAAAAAAACATAGCGTTGTGAGTAATGTATAATTTTTTGTTGTAAATTTCTCATTTATCATAATGAATTTTCTAAAGCGGTTGAAAATGGACATAATTCTCACATTAAGGACAAACCACTATAAATTTTATGTATTCTTTTTGTTTATTTTTATCTCGTGTTTTTACTCTCGACAGAATTAAGGTGTCTAATTCGTAAAAAAAAAAAAAAAAAAAAAAACCTTAACTAAAATTTTAATATTATAAACGTTGCGTTTTTTGTAAGGGAACATTTATTGAGTGTTTTTAAATATTATGATGACGCTAACATTCCATTAATTAAAAAAGTTGGTCAAACCATACATATATTAGAATAAAATTTACTAATATTAGGATGACAATAACATTTCATTGGCTAAATTTGGCCAATGTTTTAAAAGTGAGTTAGAATTAAAAGTTATAATTAAAAGTATTATAATATATGAGAGTATTAAATTATAACATTATTTTATTTTATATTATAACATGTGAAAGTTTTATACTATTTGAGTTGAAACTGAAATAATTCAACATCCCATTAATCACAACGACACCTCTTTTTACGCAATTTTATTAAACTTTTAAGTGAAATAAAGGAAATACCATAATTAAAACTGTTCCGTCAAAGAAATAGTAATTTTCACATAACTTTTTTTTGTTGTTTTTTTTTTAAAATAAAATATTTTGCACCATTGCTTTGAAATTTTTACACTTGCGAGGAGCGTCGCAAAAGTAACAGATTGCCGCGCTGACTAATCAATTTACCACGACAGCTCCACAAGCAACGAGTTTAGGACCGCCCTCTATTAGGGGGACACAGTTTCTCTTAAAATCTTGGCCGTTACATCTTCCACGTGGCAGTTCACTGCCATGTGTCTTCTTTGGGACGTGTTTGTTGTTGTTCTCATCGGACGTGACGGGTAATCTTTCTTTCCCAAACTGATTTTTTGTTCACGTGTTAAAATCTTTGCATTATGTTCCTTAGAAAAAACTTTGCATTACCATTATTTATTACGCGTTAAAATATGGCATTAGTAGTTGATAAATAAATGAATAAAATAGGCCATTAGAACTTTCCCTGTTTGTGTCTTGTTTTTTTACAAGCGAATTCCTTTTTATAAATGTTTTTCATGTTTTATTTTGTTTTGAAAATTTTTGAAAATATTTTTATATATTTTTTGAGACAAAAATTTTAAAAATATTCTCAACATAATTTCGAAAAAATTTTTAATTTTTAAAACAAAGCTATGTTCATCTATTTTAAAAATAATACCAAATAGACCAAAATTCAATGGTTTACTTCCCAACACAAAGCTTTTTCTGTTGGAGGCTTTTTGCATCCAAGTCCCTGGGTCTTCAATAATTTATCTTTCCGTCACGCGGAAAAGAAAATGATAACAATTATTTATGTTTCCTTGTCCTATAAATTTGTCTGATTTTTACATTACAAATCACCCTATTTCTCAATCCTTTGTTTTTTTTTTTTTTTCTCTCTCTCAGTTCGGGCCTGCGGTGTGGACTCTTCTATTATATGCAAAGGAAAATTTTATAAAAAGAAACCTAGTGATATGATAAAAGTTAACCATACATCAGCTTAGACTCATATTTGATAAAAAAAATATAGCTATTTGACAAAGCAAAATTTTGCCTTATCACTGAAATGATATTTTATACTCTATTATAGAATTCTTCGTATCCAAAATATAATGAAAAAAGAACATATTTACATGTCTGTATTTGTTTCCACAGATGATTGACATTCCAAAAGTCATTAAACGAGTTTTCTCGTACTATTGGTATTCTAAAAGTCATTAAGGTGCCGTTTGGTGCATAGGTTTTAAATCATAACATGATTTTAAACCACGAAAATGGTTTAAATCAATGTTTGGTGAAATAATAACTTTAACGATTTAAAACCATTAAACGGTAAACCAACCCAAACACCCAAAATTCAATATTTGTCCTCCTTTAAATTTAGGCGGTTTTGAACCATTATTTTCTATAAAACTATATTCATTCTCATTCTTTGTCATAAACCATTGTTTTCAAAACACAGTTATCGTTTTAAACTATTATTTTTATTTTGAATCTTTACATTTTAAATATCAGTTTAAAATCACTGTTTAAACCACACTGTTTAAAAGCCACAATTCAAACTAGCTATCTCTAAACTAAACTATTCCAAATCTAAATACCAAACAAACCCTTAGTAGTAAGATATATCCTTGTTATAATTCTAAACTAGTTTGTGTTAGTAGTAAGATGTAATATCCTTGGTACAACAAATGCTCATTTAGTAGGACCATTTAAACTGAGTTACAATTCGAATTGTAACTAGTGTTTGGGGAAATAAAACTTTAGTTCAAACTTAAAGTTTTGATTAAATTTAAGTTTAAACTAACCTTTTGAATAACTAATCTAAATACTAATTCAAACGATGAAATTCATTTAGTGGGTGTTTGAAAAAATGGTGGGAACCAGTGGTGAGAACCACTTTTACTGTAACATGTGAGAGTTTTACACTGTAGTAATTTTTTTTATTAGTACTGTAGCATGTGAGAGCTTTTTACTGCTCATAACTGATTTTGTGGTGGAAACCAGTGATTCCACCACTCCCAAACAGGCCATAAGCTACAATATGTGGTTCAAACAAATATATAGTTCAAATTTTGTGGTTCAAATCGGATTGCCAAATAGGCAAAAAACTAATCAATTTGGGATTTAGTAGACCATGTGGAATAGTTTCAAGTGTCGTGCCTAATTTACAAATATACAACTCTTCGTATAGGTAAGAAATATAGACGCAGTACATCACTGCAAAAACGTTATTGTCTTGTTTCTTACGCGGGAAGAAGGAAGCCTGCCCAACCAAGAAAATAAATACCAATTACAGATAGATTATAATAGTCGTAAAATTCAAGAGAACGTCCAAATCAATATTTTAAAAGATGAGAGGAGAGTTCTTTAAAAGCAATTGTTTACTATTGCATGGTGGGGGGCACTAGCTTTTCTCTGTTCTGAAATCTGATGGAAGGCCTTCATATAAGAAGTAGGCCTGTGTAAAATTTAACATCTCAGAACAGAAGAGGTAAAAGAAGTTTTCAGAGCAACTCTCTCTCTCTCTCTCTCTCTCTCTCTCTCTACCCTTTGTGTGTTAGAAGGCAAGGAAAGAATCCATCAGTAAGCAAGAAAGTTCCTTGCAGTTTCTTTGGGGTCACTTTCCAATGCTCTTCTCTTTCTCTATATAATTTGTTCTCCACAAACCCCCTCGTTTACAAGTTTTTTATTTGCCTTCTCTCATATCTCTCTCTCTCAAGTTTTTCAATTGATATTGTCTTTCTTTTACATTTCACAAGTTTTCTCTTTTGCCCGTTTCCCTATAGTACTCTCAGAAGCCAAAAAAAGAAAAAATATGGGAGTTGGAGGAACTTTGGAGTATTTGTCTGATTTAATGGGCAATGGCCATAAACACAAGAAAAAGAAGACATTGCAGACAGTTGAGCTTAAGGTGAGAATGGATTGTGATGGCTGTGAGCTTAAGGTCAAGAATGCTCTTTCTTCATTAAGTGGTACGTTTTTATTTCTATTTTTTTTGTTTGGTTTTGCTCATTCTTTGTCCTCTGTTTTTCTCTGTTCTTTATTAAGCCAGAACATGTTTTCTTTTCTTTTTTTTTTTTTTGACTTTTCAGGAGTGAAATCTGTGGAGGTAAACAGAAAGCAACAGAAGGCGACAGTCACAGGTTATGTGGAAGCAAACAAGGTGCTTAAGAAAGCAAAGTCAACAGGGAAAAAAGCAGAGATATGGCCTTATGTTCCTTACAACTTGGTGGCTCAGCCTTATGCAGCTCAGGCTTATGACAAGAAAGCACCTCCTGGTTATGTTAGGAAGGTTGAGAACACTACCAACACTGCCACCGTGGTCAGATATGAGGACCCTTACATCACCATTTTTAGTGATGACAACCCCAATGCCTGCTCTATCATGTAGCTCCAAGAAAAAAAAAAGAGAGATTTCTATGGTAGGACCTGAAAATATGCACTACCGTATGGTTCTGTTTTTAAGCGGTCCAATCTATATTAGAAACTATCTACTCTGCATACGGATAGAAATGTGAACCATCGATAAGAGGTCGTATCAGAGAAAGGCTTAGTTCTATCTTATTAACTTTCCTATCCAGCCCTGTTTTGATTAGGTCTCATATATCGTTGTAAAATTCCCATCTAGGATTTTTCTCATTTTTTTTTAGATCTATTTAGAAAGTTGAAAAGATTAGCGAGTTGAATAATTGTTGTTGTCTTTACCTTTGTGGTGTTGAGTTTTGTGACAAAGAGGTCGGTTTGGTTTGGTTTTGGGGATGTGATGATAGACACGGATTGTTGTGAGGGGCCTTAGGGATTGTGATTGTTTTCAACTTTTTATTTTCTTGTCCTGTATTGTATATGATGTTATGTAATCCTTTCTCATTTTGTGCCGCTTTGGCTTGACTAATAATAGCTGTATCTTCACTATAGAAGAATGCAAGCTGGCTTTAATATTTTTCTAGTGACTTGGGCAACTATTTCTATATAGGGGTAGGTCATTGTAGTTTCATGTGAAGAAAGCTACGTTTTGCTCGTATTACAATGCTTTTTTCTGTTCTACATAACATGACATAACGAATGAAGATCTTTAGGGCTCGGTTGGCAGCATTTTGAAACTTTTCTACGGTTGGAAATAATTTTGAAATCGCTTCGGATCCTATTTCTCACTAAAAGGAAAAAAACCCTTTTTTTTCTCATAATTTGTCAAGTAAATGGGAAAACCATTTTGAGGGCTTGTATATTCAACATATATATATTCGGAAATATAATCAAATACATTTATACTCTTTACTATACTCAAAATAATCTCTAGAAAAATAACCAAACACAATACTAAAAGGAATTTGAGCACTACCACAACCCCACTCCCCTTCCAAAATAAAATAAAATAAACTCGTTTGCATTTGAATACCTTGAACAAGATCGTTTTTGAAACGCTTCCAAACGGACTGTGACCAAAAGTTAATTAACAGGCAAATCACTGAACTCAAAATCAATATAGCTTTCTTATTGAGATATTCCATAATCCTGATTAAAAGGGATTTGTTCAGGATTTTTATAATTCTTTAATAGATTTTGTGTTGATGGTTTATTTTTTTTCCCTAGCCAAAAGGAGGAGAGCGAAGCATTAGATTTTCTTGGCTGAACTCTCACAGGCTTTCGGTTTGAAAATATCTTGGTGCTTTTATTCAAGAACTCATGTTCTCGATCGATTGTGGTTCCTAGAAAGAGCTGAGGCAAGAAAATCAGATTGTTAAACAGAAGCATAATCTTCTTTTTCTTTTCCACCCAACCAAACTGGAGGAGAGAATCGGCTTTTTCTTCTTCTTTGAACCTTTTTCCATTTTTACCTTTTCTTTTTTCTTCTCTTTCTCGGATCCATAGGAAGTGTGAAAGAGAAAGATCGTCTTACAAATAGAGAAACTCATGTCCCTAGTAAAGACATTTAAATTATTTAAAAAAAAATTTGAACACCAATATTATTTCAAATATATATGTATATGTATCAATCCCTCAAAAATAAATATTGAACAAAATTAAGTTGGACAAAGAGAAAGAATGTGATATCCATATTTTTAACTCCTGTTAAAGAGAACATTCGATATGATGGACAAAGTGTTCTTTTGTTAGTGCTAAATAAAAAGTAGACCACTAGTTTTGAAGGCAAGAAAAGCTGACTGCAGAATTTGAATTTTTTTAAATATTTTTTTGTTAAGCAAGCTAAGTGTACAAAGGGGCAAGGTGCCTATAATATCAAGATAGATTCCAATGTTAAACTTCTATTAACAATGTACAACTTTAGTTCTATCATCTGTTCAGGCTTCTCATTTACTTGCTATTCAGCCTCTTCACTTTCTATTTCCGGAGTAGATCCCAACAAAATTAATGTCATAGACGAGTGGCATTACCAGGTATATTGCAGTCACCTACATTAACAAATAAAATTGATGTTATTGTCTGAATGTATTCATAGGAATTGACGGTATATGCTAGCTTTTCCGTAAGATGTACATGTGTTGGGCAAGCGACCACTTTAACGGGGAAAAGAAATTAACAAAAATGCCTCGGGGACTAATAAATGCAACATTTTACAAAGTTGGATATCTAAATGCCAAGAAAAAAAAAGGTTGTGGACCAAATGTGCAACACAGGACAAAGGTTGGGAATTTGGGGCGGTGGGGGGAACTAATGGAGCAAAAAAGCCGTTGGTAATTGGTTTTTTCTGGCTTAACTATGTCATTCATAAATCATATAAACAAGGAATATTGAGTGTGAAAAGAAGGAAGTTATTGGACCTCACCTGAAAAGCAACCTGCAGGTTCTGGCCCATATGCTAGCTGTGGTGGAATCTGAAGCTTTCTTTTTCCTCCTGTGTGACATTGGCAGGGTAATGAACCTTCTAGGCAAGTGAGATGCAACATATCAAGTATAGGGTTTGTCTTCAGTCCTTGTGACTGTACCTTAATTCGTAGAAGACTTGTCATGTTATACCCTTTACTTCATATATTGGGCTGATCCCTCACAAAGGACTTGAGCCTTTGCTTAAAACTATAACTAAAAGAAAAAGGAGCATTATATATAAAGTCTTACCTACAAGCATTGGGGGTACCCCGTAACCCCCTAAAATGATCCAGTCCCCTAAGGATCTGCAGATCAAGAAAATGGATATAATGTATGACAAAAGAAAAAGTTTGCAGATTCGCCCAGTAAAATGCTTACTGAGCATAAGTAATTCGTTGGAACTTTTTTTGCTGTCTTCATTAGCTACGGTTGGTTTCATAATGCTGCTGGATTCATTGAATTTTCTATGGCAATCGAGCATGCTGTGCTCTTCTCACATAGCTGATAATTTAATAGGAGCTGCAAGGACACCTCGACATGGCACAACCACTAAAAAATGTACAAGAAAATTTGTTGAAATATCCTTCATAAAATGTCAATTTAAATTTGCCCCTACATCCAGACAATGATAAAGGTAACAGATTTAAACAAACTTGTTTTACACTTCTTTTTTGGGCAAGGCGAAGTCGAGCTTTTTCACTGGCAAGTCCTAAAAGAAATGTGAATATTTTTAAAACGGAACATGCTTCAGATTGCCACAGCAGACCACGATTAAGGTGGAACAAAACAGTCTAAAAACAGAATTATCAAATTTTCCGAGCTCATAATCGCAGTTTTTGAAGTGTACGGGCAGTAAATGTGTGAAAAATATGGGAAAAAGTCGATTATAGCACTGGTCTTGGGTGACGATTAATGAATATCCAGAAGTGAAGGGAATAACATCGCCAATCAAATAGCTGAGATTGTAATTATTGATTTCCTGGAAGAGCAATAACATAGCTAGAATAATTCTATGCCTTGCCAACACCGATACGCATTGTGAGAGGTCTACCATGCTTATAGCTGCTGTCAAATACTCTCCCATCAGCAAATCTTGCAGTATAGTGAACCTACAGTGAGAAAAACAGAAAATTTCTATGAAACCGCAATTGTACCCCTGAGGTTTTTATTTGTAACATTGATATGCGTTCAAATTAATATCCTAAAGGAGGATTTATTCCAAAGCTATTGGAATTGTGATTAGAATGTCACAACCCGTTTTTTTCGGGCTATGATAAACCCTTTCTTACTTACGTATATACAAAAACTTAGAAAAAACTTTTTTTTTTTTTTTATAAATATACTTTACACAAATTTGTTTGCACATACGTTGGTTTTAGCAACTGTCAAAATACAGACATACACTTGTATTTACAAAATAACATTTCCTTTGTAATACAATTCTCCAAGCGTTACTTTTCAAAATATCTTGAAATATATCACAGCGGGAACGAACTGTGGTGGAAACCATACCCATTCTGTACACCGATCATCCCTCTGCCAGCTCATCCATACAATTATTCTAACATTCTCGTCGAAATACCTACAACATGAAATACTTAATGAGCTTACGCTCAGTAAGTCCCATATAACCCACATGCACAATTAATAAAATGCATGATCCATTTATGCTTTCTTATAAACCTTCCTTATCATTTTCATTTCTTATCTCTAACTACGGCCCAAGTGTTCGTACCATTGCACACTTAGGTCTACGTAACACCGTGACCATTTTGTATCCTTAAACTCCTCTTGAGTCAAGAGTCGGTACGACACTTTTCTCAATTTCTAGTGATATAATTACCAGTCTATTTACTATGGTTATCATACCATGCATGAAGTACTAATCACATGTTATACGCAAAACATAAATGTTCTTATACAATATTGTACACACAGGTATACACTTTTATACTCTCAGGCATACATTAATATATACAGGGGTATACAATATAATATACACACAGGTATTTATTTAGTATACTCATAGGTATATATCAACATACTTATAGATACTCATATCATAGCATACACACAGGTATACACATAAACACATGTCACATTCTATACCCACAATTCCATATTGTAGGTGGGATGGGTACTTACTTGATTTTGTGTACTATGTAAATCGACCTTGATTTTCCTCTGTCCGAGACTTCTAAGATCCTGTTGGCCAATTTCAAAGCCATTAGCTAATATTCTATTATGTTTCAATGCAAAACATTCGTTAATTATTAAATTGAGTTGTATAACTGCATACAACTCAGAAAACCACTAGTTTTCTTATTTCTATCTAACTCTACCCTATCGTCACTAACGAAGGGCGAAAATATTTCTAATAATTTTCTTTTCCCATTGAAACATTTCGGAGTGATTCGGGTTAATCGGACAAAAATGACGATTTTGCCCTCCGTGGGTCTACTGACCTACTCGAGCTCGATTTTGTTATTTTAATGGAAATAGCCACATATTAACTTTAAAATAATACCCTAGTGGCTTGTATCTCCTTGTTTCACACCTATGCCCTTTTTTTGTAAAACTTTGCAATTGAGCCCTTAAATTGAAAATTTTAACAATTTTTCCCCCAGGGCTAAAATTTATTTCTTTAACTCAAAATTTCGTATTTTTCATAAGAAACATTTTTACTCAAAGTGCGATACCTTAAATTATTTTAAAAAATGACGTTTTTGCCATTTTAACATTTTTTCACTTTTAACAAAGTCTTGAAAAATCAAAATCTCACAAACGGTTGAGTTTTTCGACGAACTATTAAAGTTGTCTAACAGTTTCTTCGATATCTACAACTTTCGTGTTTTAACTTTTCTCAAAATCTTACTGTACAAGGGTGTTTTTGGGCCTTTTTCAAATCTTTTGAGGGAAAACTTTTTCTTTTAATATAGTCCTTATGGTGTTTTTGTAAAAATCCATTTTGAAACTATAAATCTACCCCTGTATAAGCAGTTTTAGCCTTTGTTGGAATCATTTACCCAAGCTAGCATCACTTTTTGAAAAACTAACCCTAAAATTGTAAAAATAATATTTTTTACACAAACTACCATTTTTCAGCATTTAAACCTTAATTTCACAACATCAACATGTCATACCATATTTCTAGGGGTTCAACCAAAAGCTAGCTCAAGAACTCATATACTTTTGAGGAAATAAAATTCAAAACAAAAATCATAAAATTTCAAAACTTTAAAATCAAAACTTACACCAAATAACACTTTTTGATATCTAACCTTCCAAGGCTCCTTTAGATCTCCTTCTTAAACACTATTTTCATGCAAAAACACCATAGATTAGCTTCCTTTCTTTTTTTTTTTTCCCAAGAAAAACTCTAAAACCCTTGTAAAAGTTTAGGTTTTTACCTTAAACTTGTGGAAATTCCTTGAATCTCACCTCTTGAACTTAAGTGGGGTTGTTTTTGCAAAGTTTTGGGGTTGAGAAAATTTTTGAGAACCTTCTCTAATGGTTGACGTGGGAGTTGTGGAGAAGAAGGAAGAAATTTTTTTGTGATAGACATGCATTTAATGCTTCCTCATCCACTTGGTTACTTATCAAGTAACCCTTTGGGTTACCAAGTGTTACCATGTGATTGAGCCACCTTTCATGGCTTGGTGGCCCAATAAAAAGCTAATGGTGTCCACATTGTGGGGCCAAAAAATTTACACACTGTAATTTTTTACCACAGAGTATTTTTCCTACACTACCATAGTTAAATTAGTACAATCTCATAACCTTAGAATGTGTAAATTATTTTACTTACTTTCGGTTTACCTTTGAAGGCCAAACGTAACATTTTTCATATCTATATTTTCACTTAGCAGTATACTTGTACTGCGTCGGTCTCCTTTATTCACTGGGTTAGGTTTCGGTGGACTCTATGTCATATTTGTATTCTAAGTACCTAGGTGTTTGTATCACATTTTTATAATTAATTGTGATATAAAATTTATTTTATGGATATTATTTACAAATTTTTGAGTAATTAAACTCATAAAATCTGTATTAAAAATATCCAACATTGCATCACATTCGCAGTGAAAAATTCAGTTAACACTGCTTTTTACGCATCATAGTGATTTAACAATAATTACAATTTTTAAAGATAAATTTATTAATTAAACCTAATTTAAATATTAAATTTTATTAATGAATTTCTCTAGTCATTACATAGAAGAAGTCTCAATTCCCGTCAAATATATCATACAAGTTTGCAAATTGTATGGATAAAGTTCTATTTAGTACAAAGAGGAAAATACAATCTTTGGGATGCCACGGAAGGCTTTTTTTGGTTTTATCAAGATTTTATGGATTTACCCTTGGGGATTGAGGATATTGATTTCAAAACAAGATACATTTTGTGTAACACGGGGACACACACACACACAAACACACAAAATAGAGAACCTGTAAAACTTCAACTGGTTTGCGAGAGAAGATTGAGCTAAAAAAAATGTACGGCATGTAACACTAGGAAATTTCTAGTGCATATAGGCAATATTCAGGGGCATTATGAGGAATTTATGTATAAATTATTATGAGCAATTTGCATCAAATTTTGCGAGCCTAAAAGTTGTGTTCAAAAATTTGTTGAGTGATTAATGAGTGATGTTAATGCCACAAGGATTTTTGTTAAATCCAAATTTAGTGACAAATATTCATGAAGTAAATTTTTACAAGAAATGTTTGAGATATGCTTGAGCTTATTGAGCAAAAGCTCATTAAAGTTCCTTTACGCTGTAAGAGATAATACAGAAGGACAATGTGAATATTTTATGGGCTTGGTAAGATAGTAGAACAAATAGAAAGGTTGGGTTATGCATACTGCTATAGTTGTATTATGTTGTATTGACAAACTTTGTAGTTATTAAAGTATAAGTATATGTTTTGAAATTATGATTCTATTAAAGCTTTATGTCGCAACAAAAGTCATAACGGTCTTCAAGTTTGTTTTAAAAGAAATATTTACTCTACAATTTCTTACTAGTAAGTAAGATTAAGCTTATGAATTGAAGTTTAATAAAATAAGTAACAGCTCGGGAAGCCAGGTTGTCACAAAGCATGTCCTATTACTTTTTGCATTCATTTGTTAAACCTTTTGTATTTCTTTCCTGATCCAATTTAGAACATTGAGTCAGTTGGTTTATATCCAGGCTCATGGGTGCCTAAAAACTACTATTTTCGTCTTTATAGTTACCCTTATGTCTCTAGTTCCCTATAATCTGTTGTTTTTTGCTTAAACCGAAAAACCTGAATTTATTGCTATAGCGGAAGGGTTCAGATGGTCACATTGAGGGGAGACCAAAATTCCAGATTGGGGTTTAAACCAGATTTTCAACTTGAATGCAATCTGAATTTTTTGTTCCGAAGGCAAGTTTCCAAACACCTTACTGAAATTGGATTACATGGTCCGAACCTATGAACCAAACATGCAATGTGTAACCATTGGCTTCTTGCTAATTTGAGTTGATGAACATTGACTCGGTCACACCAAAGATAGTCAGTTAAAGCTAACACTCCTTTGTGCATAGATGCGGATTTCAGTTTCATGTAGCACAAAGTCAATTCTCAATTAACTTCAAAACGGCAACAGAAAAACATTAGAAAACTTTCGAAACTGCATTAATTGGGAGCAAACTTCACACCAACAATTAAGCACAATGGAAAACAAACTAAGCTAGAAGAAGAGCAACCCAATATCGAAACTAACCAAAATCTAATCTTAAGGTTGAAAAATACTCACATTGATGAGCTCACCGTAAGGAGCTTCATGACCAGACCCTTGTTGAACATCACAATAACCAAGTCCAGAACGAGCAAAGTTGAGGTCACAAGAAGGCTCTCCCACAGTAGCATAGTACTCAATTCTCGTGGCATCAGCTTCCAAAGGCGAAACCGCAGCAACCGAAGCTGCTAAAAGCCCAATTCCCACATCCAAAACCCACTTCTTTGTCCCAAAATTTGGGGCCCAAGAAAGATTTGCTTTGCCATTGTTGCTTTTCGACTTGAAGAAACAGAAGAATGTGGAACTTAGGTTGGTTTGGCTTGAAAGCTCTGGTGGGTGTCTCTGATATTTGCAGTTGAGGCAGTTAAAGCTGAGATTGCCATGGGTTTTAGTTTTATTTATCTGTTAACGCCTCGTTTGGTATGTTGCTCTCACTCTGGCTTGTGCGTGGTGGCACGGTGACGATGATATGGTGGTTTAAAAAAGTGGAAAGCAGATGCTATCAATCAAGGGTCCCACATTTGAAGAAAGTTTTTGGTCTTTCAATTTGGATAAGGGAGGCATCTGTTTTTCAAGACCTCCAGCAAGTACCAACGATATTAGAGTACCATTTTTTTTTTTTTTTTCATGAGGTATTTTTTTGTCTTTTACTCTTAAATTAAAAAAAAAAAAAACTTCGTTTTCAATGAAGGGCAACCCAAATAGTCGGAAATGGGGTGGGAAGTAGAAGCGGAGTTGTAAAACAGAAATATTGGGTACTTATCTTGCAAAAAAAAAAAAAAGAAAAAAAGAAAAAAAAATTGCTACCTATTTTATATAAAGTTAATTACATAACCATACCTTTTATTTTTAACAATTTTTAATTTGTCTATCTATTCTTAAGAAATTAAAAAATATCATTTAAATTTTAAAAATTTATTTTGATTTCTTTCTATAAATAGAAAAAATTAGACAAAACAACATAATTCTTAAATAGTTATGATAAATATTTTATATATTAGAGATATTATAAAAATCCTAACATAAAACATCTAATTTCACAAAAAAAACACATTTAATTTTATAACTTTTTAAATTTTAAAATATATCTTTAAAAATTTTTCTCAATAAAAAACATATATTTAATAAACAAATTAGATTTAATTAAGGATATTTTTATATTAACCTCATGGTTTTTTGATACAATGTAACACCCGTCATTTTTAACGAGTATAATTGCATATAATTTTGTTGCATCTAATTGTATAATTGCATATAATTGTATGTCAATTATAATTGCATATAATTGTATGCCAATTTAAATTTTAAAAAATTTTGTTGCATCTAAAATTTATTCCATATTATTTACTCTACATATTTTAATTTTTCTAAAATTTTCCTACACCTATTTAACATATTTATCGAAATGACCTTGGAACTTTTATTTAATTACAAAAATGCTATTTACCATTTTATGCACCAAAGTCTTCGATGGAGACTAATTCACACCTCTTTTCTTGTTTTGTTCTTAAACAAAGATTAAACAGCATCCCTTGATCAAAGGGACATGATTATTCATTTCTCTTTTTATTCTTTCTTTTTCTCTCTTTCCTTTCACTTCCTTTCTTATTCCTTCTTTTCCTTCTTCCTTTGCTTCTTCTTTACACCCACGACAACCTGACTACAGAGAAATACCAAAGAAAACCATCAAAGCTTTATTATTGTTCCATCCAAAGTCATAAAAACAACCTTCCACAAACTCATAGATCAAGGAAGCTTGGAGATTTTCAAGATCAAACAACACTTTTGAGTTAAGTCTTGAGGTTAAATTTTCAAAACTCAAATGTTGATATAAATTATGATTTAAGCATGAAAATTGTTAGAAATTGGTTTATGATAATGGTAGATTATTTATGTATTATTTTTATGCTTAGAAAGCTATTAGGAAACTAAAAATTTGAGTAAAAGGTTCAAACTTCGGATTTTGGGTTTTCTATAGAAAATTTTCAAGTGAAAAACAACATGTTATTTTCACAAAACTTCATGTTGTTTTCGTAGAAACTATGTGTAATTTTTTCAAAACTACAAGTCGTTTTGTTAAGCCAAAAATGTACATGACTAGAGACTTGCTCTCCTCAAAACTCGAACCTATAACCTCCCAATACCTCTCAACACCTTAGGATGCCTTCCATCATTTCACTAATCCTATTCCTTTGTCAATTTAATTGTTGTTTGATATATTATAAGTTGAACTGGCCTGACCCTAATACAAAATTTTTATTCCAAAATATTTTAGTCTTATATTATTTTATTTTAATTATTTTTAGAACATTTTATACTAGAATATGGGTCATTTTTTTGTTATTATTAAAATTAAATTATGTGTTTAAACTTATACGCATATTTTGAGCATAATAATCATTATGGCACACTAATAAAAATAAATGAAAAATTGACATAATTTTAGGTTAGGATTTAAGTTAAGTATAGCTATTTTTATACATCTAAGGATAATGACGTACTTAGAGCTTACATGATCAATCTAATTTTGTGAGCTAAAGGTTATCAGTGGATTATTTGCAAAGAGGTAGGGATTCTATTACTCATTTTTTGTGAGGTTTTATTTGATTAATATTGATTATTAATTTGTAAGATAAATTATATATTATTTTGATAATACTATTATATAAATGTCAGATAAGACATAATGCTGTAGACTTGTTTTGTAGTGTATAGCAAGGTCAAGTTGTTTTGACATGTTTTGAAAAGCATGGCTAGGTAATAGGGACTCTATACATATCGGTAAAGATATGAGAGGAATGGTAAGGTATGAAAGGGCAGCGGTTACGTCCTTGGGCACGTATACCCTAAAAGCAAAATAGGGAGAGGCGACAATGCTCCTTTGGATCGAAATTCTTAAAATACACTGTATATGAATTGACTTGGTGGGGATCTGGTGCTCGATGTCCCCTCACCCAACAACTATGGAATGATTTGAGTTGTCAAGTGCGCCTTGGAGGTTTCATTGAGAAGAGGGACATAAATCTTAACTTAGTTGTGGATACCGACAAATATAGTTTAATCATGAACTAATATGTATATATGTATGAAACTTAGTAATGTTTATTATACAATATCCACCAGATATGAATATAATGGAATTGTTATAAGATAAATTATATTATTGACTAACTAACCATAGAAGTGTTAATACGATAATTAACAAAACCTAAAGGTGAGTAATGATTTTCCTATTGGGTACGTTGATGCTCATTCCTTATTATTTTTACATGTCAGGTAGAATTTAGTGTAACCTATCCAATGAGGAGTAGACAACAACGCTACTTGTAGCATGTTAGAATTTCTTTAGCTTTATTTGTAATTTGCTTAATTGTGCGAGATTCTTAAATCATAGTATCGATATTACTTGTTGACTGGGAACTGTATAATGATGATGATGATTTGATGCTACACTATACCATGGAATGTTATTTAAAATATGTTCTTGTTTTTTTGTTTTATTTCAAAAACCCAAGAGCAAAGTTTTAATGTTTTGAAATGATATTGTATAATTTATTCATATTTACTAAATACAACTAACCCCCCACACAGGGGTGTTGCAGATTTTAGTATCATAGTCTAGATTCGATTAACCTACGGAGTGTAGCACCACTTTAAAAATTAGTTTTTGACATGGTTTTCAAGTTAAATTTTGATATCATCATCATTGATACTAATACTTGTCTAACTTTCACAGTCAAGTAGGAACCATGCTACCAAGACATCAACCCCAATCATCTGAATAGTTACAACTTGTTGAACAACTTCAACCTGTTACATAACCATAATCAGTTGAACAACCTCAAAAAGTTGAGCAACCTCGACCGATGGAACAGCCTGAACCACCTGCTCTGGAAATGAGTAACTTAGACAAAATCCTTCAAACTCTATAGAATGTACAAAGACTTATAGAGGCTCGTGACCCTAAACAACATTATTTGAAAAACAACATCTTGTGTTTATAGGGAAACCTAACCCTAGCATGGCTAAACAATGGCTAAAGGCTATCAAGAAGAAGATGAACACCCTAAGACTTTCATAAGAATACCAAGTTGATTTTGCCACATATGTGTTTAAAGGCAAAGCTGAAGAGTGGTAGGATCTTAAAAAAGATGACTATGATTTGTCAAATCTCACCTGGAATTAAATCAAGACAATATTTGCAATACGTATGTTCCCTAAAGTCACCAACAAGCGATGCTTTAGGAATTTGACAATTTGGTTCAAGGCAACACGATGATACCCGAATACCAAGTTCGATTCATAAAACTATCATGATATAACCCTAGAGCTATCGCAGATCCCTTGGCAAGATGTGAAAAGTTTAGAAACAACTTAAGGCTAAGGATCAGGCAAATGAGAGCTGCAACTCCCTTGACTGAGTTTCTTGACCTAGTGGTAGCTAATGCGTAGAAATAGAATTAAAAAATTCTTATGGGAATACAAAGGATCTAGTGGGCCCTAAAGGAAGATGAACAAGAAAAGAAAGTCTCAAGGGCAAACATCACTTAACAATGGCTTGAGTATTGGTGGTGGATCCTTCGGCAGTGAACGTTTCTAGTCATACGCTTGTCATAATTATGGACAAATGGGACACCTAAGACAAAATTGCCCTAATCGTCCTACACAATCAACTTTTGCTCTGAGGCCTCAAGGTAGTCATTCGACTCCATAGTGTAGGGAGGAAATCAGAATCGAGTGACGTCATATCATGGCTCACCAACTTCACATGCTTTTGTGACCCAATCTCATAGGTTTCAACCTTAGTATAATTATCAACAATGACCTCAGGGCTCAGGTTTCCATCAAAGTCAAAATTTTCAAACGACTCCTCAAGCTTCTACTAACCAAAGGCCATACTTCCCTGCGAGAAATAACAATGCAAGTAGTAGTCAAGGGAACTAAAGAAAGGAGGCAATGACAAGGAAAAGTAAGGCTCAAGCTTATGTTGTTATAGCTACTGTCAAACAAATAAAGCAAGCTGACAATTTTATGGTAGACTGTATGATTCACATCTCTCATTTGTGGACTCATGTGTTATTTGATACTAGTACTACCTATTCATTTATATCCATAATGTTTGCTTTAATGCGACAATTAGAAATTGAAAGTTGTAATTCTCCTTTAACCTTTAGTACTCCAATGGGTGGAATAGCTGAAGTTTTCATGATTTGTAAATTAGTGTCTGTAGTTATAGGGGGGACATAGACTCTTAGCTAACTGATATGTAATAATCATGTCAAAGTTTGACATAATCTTAGGCATAGATTGGTTAGCTAGATACCAATCTATAATAGATTGCCATTAGAAACGTGTCTCCTTATTCATAAAGAACGAACAAGTCATCGACTTCCAAGCTAATATAAGAATAGTGACACTAGTCCCTGTGCTAAAACTTATATCAGAGGATGAAGGAATTGCAGAAGTCTTGGAATGATCTTTGCTTCAAAAGGAGAATAAAAAGGAGTGATTCATATTTCTATACTTCAGTGGTGGATGAATTTTTGGAGATTTGTCCAGACAAACTACTAGGACTTTTTTCGATAAAGGAATTGAGTTTATCATCAACTTGGTTCTGAGAGTGGCACCTATTTCTATAACTCCATATTAGATGGCACCTGCTAAGAACGTTGAGTTAAGGAAGGAACTAGATGAATTATTGGAGAAAGGATTTATTCAACCAAGCATATTACCTTGAGAAGCTTCAATACTTTTCGTGAAGAAGGAGGATGGGTCGCTAAGATTTATGCTGATTATCGCCAGCACAATCGATTGACCATTAAGAATAAGTATCCCTTACCCAGAATTGATGAATCATTTGGCCAATTGGGAGGATTTTGGTACTTCTCGAATTTATCATCATGCCTTGTGAATTAACCAACGCTCCAGCGGCCTTCATGGACTTAATGAACTGTGTTTTCTGACTGTACATAGGTCAATTTATAATTGCTTTCATAGATGATATTTTGATATATTCGAAGATCAAAGAAGAGAATGCTAAACATCTGAGGATTGCTCTACAGATGTTAAGAGAATACGAGCTATATGCAAAGAAGGAAAAGTGTGACTTGGATGATAAAAGTTAAGTTCTTAGTACATGTTGTCTTTGAATAAGGCATATCATGTTGAAAAAATAATACACAGCAGAAATTTTAAAATTTTTAATTAGAATATTTTTCAAAACACAAGTTTAACATACTATATGTATAAATTAACCAAATCTTACTAATCTTGTTTGTTGAAGAGCACCTGCAATCAGTGTAGAGAAGAACGTTCCAAAAGAGCCTTAACCAACTGGTCTTCTTTGCTATTCTCTATCCACGATTAGAGTGCGTGGGGTGCATGTTGTACAGCTTATCCTTGGTGACCCTCCTTCCAACCAATTAAGGATACCCAAAACTAAGGCTTGTGATTTGTGAACAATAGCTATCATGGAGTTTTAGGACTTACAGACTAGAGTGCTCACTCTTAATTCCTCAACTGATCTAAATAACTTATAAGTCTCACTCATTATTTATAGAGGTCAGACATAGGGTCAATCATTATCAAATAAGGCCTCAAAATTTGAGTTTGAATCAGCTTCAGAAATCCGATCCATGTAATTAGATTATGTTTCAAACTATCATGGTTGACTGCGCCTAGTATACTACAGTCGGCCGCGTTGTCGTTGATCTGAGTTTGAATTTAATTTGAAGTCTACAAGTTGATCCGATAGATACTATCTCAACCAATTGGATAATTTCTATCTTATTAGTCCTGGGTATCTTTGATAGAGCCTCAATTTTAATTCAAATAATCTAATAGAGAAGTTATCTAATTAAAATAGTCATATCTAGATAAACCCAAACAAATGAGATATTATCCATAATAATTCAACATATTTATCTTGAATTAATTCACTGAATTAATTCAACTAATAAACCAACCTATTTATCTTGAATTAATTACAAAATTAATTCAACCGATAAATTAATATAAACTATTAAATCCAATTAACTTGAATTTTAGCTAATCTAATAATTTGACATAAGTCATTAATTTATTGAAAAAAATACGACGTATAGTTACAGGATTTATGATGAGCTAGCAAAGGAGGCTTGATGGACCTATATAGTTCAAGCAACCAATAATTATGAAATCCAATATCCCATATATACATTTCATAATTATCATCTCTAACACTACTCCACTAAAAGCTCAGAGTTGCACTCTCAAACTACATAAAATAGGAAGCCTGAATAGCTAAGTCTCCATGACATATCATAATGTATTGTATCCCTATAGAATTATCCATTATCGGCTTAAGGATAAATTCTGTCTTACCTTTCTGATTATTTTTCTCTTACATTCTATTATCTTACCATCGAAAAACTTACCGTCCAAAAATAGTATACCTTTTGTTTACACCTATGTATCCAAATGGTTGAGCACTCTAGTTTTTCAATTACAGGATAACGCATATAACAGGATATCAACGACTCTTAAAGAGGAACTATGGATTCCATATCTATAAATAATGAGTCTATGCTATCAAGAGTCATGTCTCTAACGTACCAACATAAAATATGGATGTCATCCTTTGGTACATCAAAAGACATAAGTCAAGACAACGTGCTCACAATTCATCTCAGGATTAAGATACAACATATATGATTGTCTAAAGTGAATTGATTTACCGAGATAGAATTATTGATGCAAATCAATTACACTTTATGTCTTGATCCAATACATCATCACCTATAACAACGTACCAATGTTTCTATTCCCGGAGTCTACCTCTAATGGCCAAGACAAACCATTTCTCGTTAGGGATATAGGCAACAAAACAATCTTTGTATGAATAAAGTACCCACTTTATTCCCTCGATTACAGATCTTGCAATTTAGACCGTCACCTTTAGAATCTTGTCTTCTACATAATTTGTCCATCATATGCTTGATTCTAAAGGTTTAGACTAACAGTCTCAGACTTTCATTTATTTATCATACATTCAACAAATATGAATGTAAAGAGGATAATAATTTTGGTATATGGATAATAAATAAACTCTTTATTAATAAAAATGTCTCAAAAAACATATTACATTTTTACTTCTTAGGGCATACATGTGTAACAATCTCCTACTTGTGTTAAGTGAGTATATATGACAAATCCTGCATCCCTATAATTTCCACATGCCTCTCGAAAACTCTTGCAATTAGTGTCTTCGTGAATGGATAAGCTAAATTGTCCTCGGATGTAATTTTTTATACAGCGACATTTCCGCCCTGTCACACTCTGGAGTATGGGAAGTGACGTGGTGGATTGATTAAGTTAATTAAACAAAGATTTAGTTGAAAATTGGGTTTTTGGAATTAAATTTTATAAATAAAAATGTGATGATTTTAAAATTTTTTATTTAAAACAAGCAGTTATAATATTTGAGCAAATGAAATAATAACATAAACAATAAGGAATAATAAAAATAATAAAAATAAAAATATAAGCTGAGGCGAGAATGGGCCTTACTGGCCCACATCTTGTGCATACACATAGTACTGACAATATTGTAATACAACCATAGTCCAGAATAAAAGAAAAAGTTAAGAATTTACATGCCTTATTTTGCTATAATATGACCTACCAAGATCTTCTACTGGTCGCAAGTCCGGTTAGCGAACTCTTCTCTAATCCTAAGCTGATGTTCACCTATAGGGTAAGATTTTAAAACAAATAAAACGTGAACGAAAGGCTCAGTAGGACTATATTTTTAAAATATTTGACTTTAAAAGAAATTTCATTAATCAAATAAATATGTAGAAAATGAACTAGAGTAAATAAATAAATAGATAGAAATTTAATAAAAACTTTATCTTACCAAAATAGTTTAAATAGGTCGACCAGAAAAATACCATTTTCTTTTTCTGGGCAAACCATATGTAATTCACCATCGTAGTGGCCCAGCTGGGTTTCAGGACCTACCCCCAAGGTCGCGCAATACACGACCCGATCTCTGATATGGCATCATGCCCCAAAATATATATATAACTTTTCATGATTATTAAAATCTCTTTTTATCCAATACAATCATTAACATTCATTATGAGGTTTATTATGAAATCTACCTCAATCTACTGTTTGTAAAATCAGTCAATAAAATGCTCTTTTAATTAGTTATTGAAAACATTTTGATAAAATCCCTTTTTGGCGAAAAGCATTTTAAAATCAGGTTACCAAAGAAAAGGGGTAGAAGTCCTACCTTAATACTCGTACCGGTGTCCCACACCGTAATCCCGGTCCACTATACGTTAGCTCCGCGGATCCACGCATAACCTTGAATACAAACTAAGTCTGTTAGTATTTAACCCAAGATATATTAAATCATCTCATGGTGTCCTAGTGTGCCACTTAGTTTTATAAAATCATTTTATAAAGTTGGAATTTCAATCGGGGTTCAAAACGATGAAAACGGGTGCAGAATCACAAAATTTCATGATGCCTAGTTGGCTTGCCGGTTGCCCTGGTTTGGCCGGCCGAATTGCTGCCAGAGGTCCAAGTCTAGTCGGTCTAATTTTTCTAGGTTCGGCCTACCGGTCGGATGAATCCGACCTACCGAACACTTGAATCTGGCCTGTCGAACACGAAGTTTGGCCTGCCAATCTAAAAAAATTCTAGAATTTTTTAGGCACGGGTCTCGGCCTCCCCAATCCCAAATCTTCAATTTCAACATGTTTTCTTAATTCTCAGGCATGGGTAATGATCATAATCAATAGAAAAACATAATAGATTACTTTTTAATGCATTTAAACAAGTTTTAAACAAAATTTTCAAATAAATCCAAAAATAGAGAAAAATGGAGAAAAATAAAAAATCTTGATTTAAATCCATTTTTGATGAAACAAAGCTTGTATTCTAGTTATTCTAAGTTCATCTAACCTAGATTGAAGGTTTTTTAAGCTTAGAAATGCTTAGATTTCAAAATGCAAGAAAATTTGAAAAATTGTAAAAGTTTTGAAATTTTGAAAACTAACCTTGAATTAAGCTTTAAATCGAGTTTTTGATTGTCCAATCAGGTTCCCGAGCTTTTAATCCACAATCCCGAAGCTTGAAATCAAATTTTGTTTCAAAATTTTAAAGAGAGATTAAGAGAGAATGAGAGAAACCATGAGGGAGAGTGAGAGAGAGACACGGGCGACAGAGAGAGAGGGGAAAGAGAAAATGAGTGAAAGTGAGAGAGAGAGATGAGATATAAATAGAGGAAGAGAGAGAGAATTAGTTGCATAAAACCGTTTGCAACAACACAATGTTTTCAAATAAAAGCTACTTAGTATTTAACAAATCATTTTATTAAAAATCTAAAATAACAATTGAAATTAATCAAGAATAATTAAAGATTATTAAAATAATCAAAAGTATTATAAGTTTAGAAATTTCACAAAATGATCAAATTAAGTTTAAAATATTCATTATGGCACACTAATTCACCATTCTACATATTAATAACATTTAATTAACTTCAGGGTGTTACACGCTCTTAACAAAGTCCTTTATCACGTGATACTTTCAATCAATATACTTATTCTTCTTGTGAAATCTTGGTTCAGTAGCATTATCTACCACTGCAGTGTTATCACAGTATAACGATACCACCTTATTCATACCTAAAACTACCTCAAGATCGCTAAGGAACTTACGGAGTCATACTGCTTCTTTTGAAGCATCACTAGCTGCCATATACTTAGCCTCTATCGTTAAATCTGAAGTGCAAACTTGCTTGACACTTCTCCAAACAATGGCACCATCACCTAAAATAAACATAAAACCTAAAGTCGATCTTCTCAAATCTAGATAGGATTGGAAATCTGAGTTAGTATATTCTAAATGTGTTAAATCTTCATCCAAATACACAAGCATATACCCTCGAGTCCTTCTCAAATACTTGAAAATAGGTTTGATCGCAACCCAATGGTTTGGTCCTAGATTTGACTGTAATCTACTTACAATCTTGATCATATAACAAATATTTGGTTATGTGCAAAGCATGGCATATATGAGATTACCCACTGCCGAAGCATAAGGCACCTTCTTCATGTATTCTTTTTCTTCATCAGACTTTGGAAAGTCTCTCTTAGAAAGAGTAATTCCAGACCTAGATAGTTGCCTACCTTTCTTAGAATCCTATATTACATACCTTTTGAGAATTTTATCTATATAGCCAGCTTGGGACAAAGCTATTATTTAGTTCTTCCTATCCCGAAAGATCTGGATACCAAGAATAAAATTAGCCTCACTCAAGTCCTTTATGTCAAACTACTTGGTAAACCATAATTTGACATGTGACAATGCTCCAATGTCATTGCCAATTAGCAGAATGTCATATACATAGAACAGTAGAAAAACTACCTTCCTATCTTTAATATGTTTGTAAACACATGGTTTATCTATATTTTATGCAAACCCATAAGTCTTGATCACCTAATTGAATCTTATATTCCAAGAACGAGAAGCCTACTTAAGTCCATAAATTGACTTTAGCGGCTTACAAACCTTACCCTCCTGACCCTTAATCTTGAACCAGTCTAGCTGCTCCATATATATGGACTCATCAAGATAGCCATTTAGAAAAGCCATCTTGACATCCATCTGTCATATCTTGCAGTCAAGAGTGGCAGCTATGGATAAGAGAATATGAATAGACTTAAGCATGGATACAGGCAAAAAGGTTTACTCGTAATTGATTCCTTCCTTTTGTGTGTATCCTTTAGCTACAAGCCTAGTCTTATAGGTTTTGACTTTTCCATCCACTCCTCTCTTTTTTTTGTAGATCCACTTATATTCTATGGGTTTTACACTTTCGGGAGGACCTACAAGTTCCCAGACCAGATTAGTCTCTATATATTTCTTCTCTGTGTTCATGGCCTCTGTCTAGAGGTTCAAATCAACATCCTTCATAGCTTCTTCGTAAGTGTAAGGATCCCTATTATGTTTATTCGGTTTAGCCAAGAAAGCTTCACCATTGAACGTATACCTCTCGAGTTAACGGCCGATCCTCCCATTAAACCAAAGGCCCTTATGTTGTTGTTCGGGTTCGGTTGGTTTTTCTATACCAATTAGAGTGGTTTCTATCGAAACCCCTAGAGTGATCGAATCACTCGCTAGCTCTTTAGCACCACTTTGCTTTGAGACCTAAAGGCGTCCATGTAACTTTCCTCAAGGAAAGTTACATTAGTTGAAACCATGACTTTATTTTCTTTTGGGTCGTAGAAATAACCCCCTTTAGTCTTTTTTGGATATCCTACAAACACACAAACATCTGAACTTGCTTCCAACTTATTTGCTTCCTTAAATAGGACATAAACCAAACATTCCCATGTGCGAATATGGTTTAAGGATGTCCTTTTCCCTATCCACAACTCGTGAGTAGTTTTAATAACCGAGTTTGAAGGCATATTGTTCAAAAGATAGCATACGGTTTGTAGTGCATATCCCTAAAAAGATAAAGGCAATGATGAATAACACATCATGGACCTAACAATGTCCAACAAAGTCCTATTCCTTTTCTCAGCCATGCCATTCTGCTATAGAGTGCCCTACATAGTCAAATGGGATAAAATTCTATTCTTTGATAAGTGTCCTAAGAACTCATTAGATAGGTATTCACCGCCTTGATCAGATCAAAGTGCCTTTTTGAGTCTACTAAATTGCTTTTCCACTTCAACCCAAAACTCTCTAAACTTGTCATAAGTTTTACATTTGTGGTGCATTAGGTATACATACCCATACCTTTACTAATCATCAATAAAAGTGAAGAAATACTCATACCCTCATCATGTCAGATGTTCATAGGCATGCAAACACCACTATGCACAAGTTCTAGAACCCCTTTAGCCCTATTGTCCTTAGACCCAAATGGTCTTTTGGTCATTTTACCCTCCAAACAAGATTCACACTGTGGTATAGATTCCACCTTTAAGTGACTTAAAGGTCCATTCTTTACCAAACTTTGAATCCTATTCAGGTTAATATAACCTAGTCGTAAATGCCAAAGATTATTAGAGTGAGAAGTTTTAAGTCTCTTAGAGTTATTATCATTGATCTTAGTGTTTAGTAGTAAGTCTATCTTAGGTTTGATAAAATATAGATAGTTTTGCATCCATCGATCACAGATAAAATATTTATTTTTACGAATCACCACTTTATTATTAAAAGACACTACATAAGAGTCTTTAAATAAACAAGCAACATAAATTAAATTCCTTTTAAGTTCAGGAACATATAAAGTAATCTCGTAAAAATAAATTCCTATAATAATTATCAAAGTAAAGACGGACGTCTTCCACTGCTTCAACCAACACCAAAGATCCATCACCTATCCTAAGCATGAAGTCTTCATGCAACAGACTTCTCATTTTTTTGAACGCCTGCAAAGAAACACAAACATGATTAGTTGCTCCAGAATCTATGACCCAAGTGTCACTAGATTCCTTAACTAAACAAGTTTTAATAACCAAAAGATCACACCTAACTCGTTATGAAAGGAAGTCTTTGCAATTCTTCTTAATGTGCCTGACCTTCCCATAGAAAAAGCACATGAGCTTCTTTAGGTTTTTCTTTTTCTTCTTCTTGTTCTCATCGTTTGTAGGAATAGAAGACTTCTTATTCTTAGCACGTTGCTTCTTTCCATTCCTTGGGTTCGGATTGGAACCAGAGGCAGCTGCCAAGTTAGCCTCACCACCAACACGATTTTCCCTAATTAGTAGTTCAAACTCTTGTAACTGCTTCATTAACTCAGTCAAGGTCATATCCCATCTATTACTTAAATTAAATGTAGCTCTAAATTGAATAAATTCCTAAGAAAGAGTCTCAAAGACCATAGTCATCTGAGTTTCAACATCAATGTTAGCTCCATTGGTTTGAGCCTTAGCGAGGTAACCCATGATCAAGATCATATATAGACGTCCCTAGTCTTAGTTTGTAGTTTAGAAATTTTTGAAGTGCCCTTGTTGCTTTGTTAGGGCCTGGCCTCCAAACATGTCTTTAAGATTATCCAAAATCTATTTTATAGTCTCATAAACTTCATGTTGAGCTTGCAGCACGTTATTCATGCTGGCCATAACATAACAGTGGACTTAATCATTAGCATGTTTCCAGGGATCACATGCTTGGATTTTCTCATTAGTGGAATCTCCCATAGGCTCGAGCGGACACAGAGTCGTTAGCATAAATTTAGTTTCTTAAAGGACAGGACGATGTTTAGGTTCTATTCCCAATCATTATAGTTCTCACCGGTTAATTGGTTTTTATCAAGTATCGAAGATAAAGCATTTTTTTAGACATTTTTAATCTATAATAAAGAATCATATACCAAACATAACCAAATATACCATAATAATTTTGTACGATAACACAATCGTGTAAAATATACAATGTGTTTATGTGTTAAAAGCTTGAAAATATTACAACCTTATATCGATAATTCCTAACTCAGAATTCAACAAGCCATCTAGCGGAGACTTGTCAGATTCAATTAGAAGCATAGATCCCCTCTTGATTAATATTTGCCATCTAGGACCTGTATGATTTAGCATATATTAATAATCATTTCTTTGGCCATCAATTTTATTAACCGAGCTCCTAGGGGAGGTTTATAATAAAATCAAGATGAGTGTATAACCATCATTTCAATATTTTATCTATGATTTACAATCACTATTTAGGGGTGTGCAACCATAAATCATGCTAAAATATCTTATCCTCTCAGAGATCCAACTCGGTACATGATGAAGTCCCTTCTTAGGGGTCGGAACTATCATGCGCTACCTATGGACCAACGATGGAGGTTGTAGGTCCTCTTTTCGAAAACCTTCTCCTACTCAATCTTTTATAATCAAGGTTTTATTTTAAAAACATGCATGAACAATTTTTAATGAGCATGACTCCCTATTCTATATGACATGTTATCAACATACATGGCAAATCATATTATAATGTAGACAAGCAAAGCAATCATGCAAAGCTATAAGCAAAATAATAATAAATAGTTGTAATATTATGGTTCCACCTTAAAGAATGGAAAATAAAGATTACAAGAGATCAACTGAAACATATTGTCGATTCTTCATCCTTGAATCTTCAAATTTTATGCTTCTTCATGTATTATCCATCTTTAAGTCTTCAATCCTGCATCGATCGAATACTCCATATTTTCAGTCATATCTAAATTTAATGTTTCTTAAAATTATCCCAAAAATAAAATCAAAACTACATTGAAAAATGCACCTTTTTTGAAAAAACATAGCTCTCTACCGGCCTACCAAACTATGAATTTGGCTTGCTAGTGACACGGTGGATCACGATATGTGTATTGCGATCAACAGCCTGTCAATAGTCAGCATGCTGAACCCAAAAGTTTGGCCTGCTGCTAGAGCCACCATTCTGCCTCAGGCTGCCATAGTCGGCCGTAGTATACATATCGAGGTTGGCTGCACCCTCACCTAAGCCAAATTTTTAGAAAATAATTTTTGAGGCAGTTTTTCAATCTTATTTTCAACAATTCTAAAACATAAAATTAGAGACTTGAGAAATACCTGTAGAATGCTATCATCCATCTTCTAGATTCGTCTTGTACTTCGAATGATTATTTAATTACAAAATTTTTACAAGTTTAAAATTAAATAACAATCCCTAGATGGAGATGATAGTCTGCCATCTGATTACATGAAAAACTTATATACACATCCTGACCTCTAAGGAATAATAACCGACATAAATAAATTAATTAATATATAATTAAAAAATAATTTAATAAACTATAATTAATTAATTAACATTCACCATATAATCCATGACAACATACAAATATATAGAAACCCTAGAGTGCCAACTCTCTAAAAAAATTAAATTCAAGCATAGGAGAGATCAAGATCACATAATTTATTCATATAGCATGATCACAAACTTGTAAATTTATGTAAAAACCATGTCTCTAATACCAATTGTTGGAAAAGTAGTACGCAGCCAAAATTTTAAAATTTTTAATCAAATTTTTTTTTCTAAAACACAAGTTTGACATACTATATGTATAAATTAACCAGATCTTACTAACCTTGTTTGCCGAAGAGCTCTTGCAATTAATGTAGAGAAGAACATTCTAGAAGAACCTTAACCAACTGGTCTTCTTCGCTATTCTCTATCCACCATCAGAATGAGTATGGGCGCACATCGTATAGCTCCTCCTTGGTGATTCTCCTTCCAACCAATTGAGGAAATCTAGAACTAAGGTTCTTGATTTGTGAACAATAGCTCGTAGGGAGTTTCAGGGACTCAAAGACTAGAGTGCTCACTCTTAATTCCTCAACTGATCTAAATAACTTATGTGTCTTACTCTCTATTTGTAGAGGTTGGACCTGGGGTTAATCATTATCAAATAAGTCATTAAAATTTGAGTTTGAATCAGGTTTAGAATCTAATCCACATAATTAGATTCTACTTCAAACTATCACGGTCGACCATGCCTAGTATACAGCGATCGACTGCGCTGTCGTTGATCTGAGTTCAAATTTAATTTGAAGTCTACAAGTTGATCTGATAGATATTATCTCAACTAATTGGATAATTCCTATCTTATTAGTTCCAAGTATCTTTGATATAGCCTCAATTTTAATTTAAATAACCCAATAGAGAAGTTATCTAATTAAAATAGTCATATCCATACAAACCCATGCAAATAAGATATTATCCACAATAATTCAACATATTTATCTTGAATTAATTCACCAAATTAATTTAATCGATAAATTAAGCTGTTTATCTTGAATTAATTACAAAAATTAATTTAACCGATAAATTAATATGAATTATTAAATCCAATTAACTTGAATTTTTGCCAATCTAATATTTGACATAAGCGATCAATTTATTGGAAAGGCATGCCATATCTTTGCAGGATTTATGATGAGCTAGCAAAGGGGACCTGATGGACCTATATAGTTCAAGCTTCTTATAATTATGAAACCTAATATTCTCGATATACATTTCATAATTATCAACTCTAACGCTACTCCATTAAAAGCTTAGAGCTGCACTCTCAAACTACATAAAATTACAAAACCGAATAGCTAAGTCTTAATAACATATCATAATATATCGTATTCCTATTAAAAGCTAAGTCTTAATAACATATCATAATATATCGTATTCCTAATAACATATCATAATATATCGTATTCTCGATATACATTTCATAATTATCAACTCTAACGCTACTCCATTAAAAGCTTAGAGCTGCACTCTCAAACTACATAAAATTACAAAACCGAATAGCTAAGTCTTAATAACATATCATAATATATCGTATTCCTATAGGATTATCCATAATTAGCTTAAAAATAAATTGTCTTACCTCCCTAATTATTTTTCTGTCATGTTCTATTATCTCACTATAAAAAAACTTACCATCTAAAGACAGCGTATCATTTGGTTTTATCTATGTATCCAAATGGTTGAGTGCTCCAGTATTCCAATTATAAGATAAAGCATATAAGAGGATATCAACGACTCCTAAAGAGGAGCTATGGACTCTATATCTATGAATAACAAGTCTATACTATCAAGAGTCATGTCTCCAACGTATCGACATGTGTACCAACATAAAATGTAGATGTTACCCTTCGGTATATCAAAAGACCTAAGTCAAGACAATGGACTCACTATTCATCCAAGGATTAAGATACAACATATATGATTGTCTGAAGTGAATTGATTTATCGAGACAAAATTATTAATCCAAATAAATTGCACTTTATGTCCCAATCCAATACATTGTCACCTATGACAATGCACCAATGTTTCTATTCGTGGAGTCCACCTCCGATGGCCAAGATAAACCATCTCCCATTAGGGATATAGGCATCAAAACAATCTTTTAAATAAAGTGCCCAACTTTATTCGCTTGATTGTGTATTTTATAATTTAGATTGACACCTTTAGAATCATGTCTTCTATAGAATTTGTCCATCATATGCTTGATTCTAAAGGCTTAGACTAATAGTCTCAAACTTTTGTTTGCTTATCACACATTCAACAAATATGAATGTAAAGAGGACAACAATTTGGTATATGAATAATAAATAAACTCTTTATTGATAAAAATGTCTCTAAAAACATATTATATTTTTTACTTCTTAGGGCATACATGTCTAACATAACAATAGACCTTTCCAAAACTAAAGTAGTGTTAAATTGGGAACAACTGAAAACTATGCCAGAAATTCAAAGTTTCCTTAGATTAGCTGGATATTATTGACACTTTATGGAGAACTTTTCAAGGATTGCCTCATCACTGACGAGACTTGCCAGGAAGGATGTTAAGTTCTTGTGGGACGATAAATGTGAGGAAATATTTGTGGAATTAAAGCAAAGACACACCAGCGTACCTATACTTGTCATTCCCAATAATGAGGAACCTTACACTACATACACTACGCCTTGGGAAATGGATTAGGTTGTGTACTGATGTAACATGGTCGAGTAGTTGCTTATGCTTTACGACAAGTTAAACCCCATGAGAGGAATTGTCCCACACATGATCTTGAGTTAGTTGCTGTGGTCTTTGTGCTTAAGATTTAGAGATATTACCTATATGGCGCAAGGTTTGAGGTCTATACTGATTACCAAAGTTTGAAGCATTTATTTACTCAAAAAAATCTCAATTTAAGACAATGGAGATGGACTAAGTACATGATGGACTATGACTTTAGTATTCAATATCATCCTAGTAAAGTAAATGTGGTAGTAGATGCTTTGCGTTGTAAGAATAACAGAGTTATGGCCAGCTTAGCATTGGAAGATTAGAGGCGAACAGCTAGCATCGCCGACTTTGACTTGTAGTATTATGAAGATGATGAAAGAACCTTCATGTTCAACATGATAGCTACCCCTACATTGATCCTACAAGTAAAATAAGGACAATAGCATGATAAAGGATTATGTATGACATAGGAGCAGATACAGAATGGTGAATAATTGGATGGATGGTAGATTGAACCAAAAGGATTCTTGATTTACAAAGGGAGATTCATTGTTCCAAAAGATCCTTGTATCTAAAATGTAGTGTTGAATGAAGTGCATCGCTCCAAATTTGCTATTCATCCTAGAAGCTCTAAGATGTATATAGACTTGAAGTGACAATATTGGTGGCGAGGAATAAAACATGACATAGCAACATTTGTCTTCAAGTGCATGATGTAGCAATAGATCAAAGTAGAACATCAAAAGCCAGAAGTTGAGCTAAAGTTGCTATCGATTCCAAAATTGAAGTAGGACCATGTGATGATGGATTTCGTTATGGGATTTCCTAGAACTCAAATAGAACATGATGCCATTTGGATAATTATGGATCAGTTGACAAAAATGGCCCACTTTTTCCTAATCAGAACAAGCTATAATATCTCCAAACTATGTTAGTTCTATGTAGAGAAGATAGTGACATTACATGGTGTACCAATTGTTAGACATAGTGCCCTAAGGAGTAAAATGTTATAATATGTTTTTGGAGATATTTTATCATTAAAGAGTTTATTTATTATTCATATACCAAATATTGTCCGTTTTATGTTCATTGTTGTTGAATGTATGATAAGCAAACAAAAGTCTGAGACTATCATTCTAAACCTTTAAGAATCGTGCATATGATGGATAAACTATGCGGAAGACATAAATCTTAAAGGTGATAGCCTAAATCATAAGATCCGTAATCGATGGAATAAAGTTAAGCATTGTATTCATGCCAAGATTATTATGTTGTCTACATCCCCAACAAGAGATGGCTTGTTTTTTTCATCAGAGTGGGAATCCATTGAATTAATTTGGTTAAATAATTCCATTTGTACAAATCAATTCACTTTACACAATCATATGTGTTGTGTCTTAATCTTGAAATGACTAATGGACCCGTATTCTTGACTTATGTCTTTTGATGTATCAAAAGGTGACATCTTGACTTAATGATACTACGCATACTGGTACGTTAGAGACATAACTCTTAATTTATGTAGACTCATTATTCATAGATATGGAATCCATAGCTCTTTTTGTAGAGTTAATGATATTCTCTTATAAGCATTATCTTGTAATTGGAAAACTAGAATGTTCAACCATTTGGATATATAGGTGTAAACAAGTGATATACTATCTATAGATAGTAAGTATTCCAATGGTGTAATAATGGAATGTAAGATAAAAATAATCGAGAAGGTAAAACAGAATTTATCCTTAAGCCGATTATGAATATCCTATGGGGATGTAGCAAATTATGATATGTCATGGATGGTTAGCTTATTGAAGTTTCGTAATTTTATATAGTTCAAATGTATAGCTTTAAGCTTTTAGTGGAGTAGCATTAGAGTTAATAAGTATAAATGACATATATGGGATATTGCATTTTATAATTATAGAAGCCTAAACTATATATATCCATCGGGTCTCCTTTGCTAACTTATTATAAATCTTGTAACAATATGGTATGTTTTTCTTGCACGTTGTTGACTTATGTTAAATTATTAGATTAGCTGAAATTCAATAATATTGGATTTGATAATTCATGTTAGTTTATCAATTAAATTGATTTTGTAAATTAATTCAAGATAAACATGTTGTATTAGTTAGATATATTGCATTTTCTATAGGATTATCTAGATATGGCTATTTTTGATAAGATAACTTCTTTGTTTGATTATTTGATTTAAAGCTAAGTCTCTATGTAAGAATCTCAGGTGGAAAATAAGATATTCTCTTAGATAAAGATTATCGTAAATTCGACAGGCTGGTGGGAAACTTCAGCCTATCAATAGAATAAGTTAGACAGGCTGGTTTAGGAGATTGGCCTACCGACTATACGATAATCTATATACATATTTTAGACATGTTTTTTATCAGAAGTTTAACCAAACTCAAATTTGAAGCTTAATCTAATAAGGTTTAACCTCAAATTCGACCATTATAAATAGGGGGTAAGTTTTCTCAGTTATTTAGATCAGTTGAGAAGTATAGAGTGAGTACTCTTATGAGAGAAAGTTTGAAACTCCCTAAGAGCTATTATTCAATATCAAAAACCTTAGCTCTAGGTCTTTGCAAGTGGTTGGAAGGAGAGTCACTGGAGAAAGAGCTATACAATGTGAGACCATGCACATTTCGATCGTGGATAGAGAATAGGAAAGAAGACTAGTTGGTTAAGGCTCTTTTGGAATGTTCTTCTCTACACAGATTTGAGCCCACTTTGGTATACAAAAGTGGTTAGTAAGATCTATCATTAATTTATGTATTTGGCATGTCAAACTTGTCTTTTGTAAAATACTATGATTTAAAATTTTTAAAATTCTATTGCATACTTATTTTTCAAACAATTGGCATCAAAGTCAGTGTTTTTACATTGATTATTGAGTTTGTGATCATGCTATATACATGAATTATGTGATCTTATTCTCTTCTATACTTGAATTGAATTTTTTAGAGAGTTGACACTCTAGGGTTTTTATATAATTTAATGTTGTCATGAGATTATATAGTGAATGTTTATCAAATAATTATGGTTGATTAAATTTTTATTAATTAATTAATTAATTAATTTGAGCTAGTTAAGTTCATTAGATATATATATAGGTTTTTCATGTAATTAGATGGCTGTCTATCATTACCGTCTAGGAATTATTATTTTAATTTTAAATTTATAAAATTTTGTAATTAAATAATCATTGGAATTGAAGACGGATCTAAAAGATAAAGATGGAGATGATAGGAGTTCCATTGTTTTTTTTTTTTGTGTTTTTAAATTTTTATATTTTTGAATTGGTGAAAATAAGATTGAAAAATTGCTTAAAAACTATTTTCTAGAAAAACGTTAAGTTCAGCTCGGTCGGCCTGTCGAACCTTTTAGGTCAGCAGGCTGATGTTTGTAGACCGTCAGACTAAACTTCTAGTTCGGTAGGCTAGCACTAGGGTGGAATTTAAGTTCCCGACTGAGCCCTTAAGTTTGGTAGGCTGACGGTCAGACCGACAGGCTAAACATTCTGATCGATAGGCTAGTAAGGTGTAGAATGTTTTCCAAAAAAGGTGCCTTTTTTGGTGTAGTTTTTTATTCTATTTTTGAGACAATTCTTAGAAACATGAAATTTTATGATGATTGGAAAAATAAAACTCTTGATCTATAAGAGATTGAAGAATTGAAGATGGATACCACATAAAGAATGATACAACTTGAAGATACAAGATAAAGAATCGATAATATGTTTAGATTAATTTTTATAAACTTTATTTTCTTTTCTTTAGGATAGAACCATGTTATTATAGCTATTTATTTTTTATTTTGCTCGTGACTTTGCATGTTGCTTTGCTTGTTTGTATTATAATATGATTTCCCATTTATGTTGATAACATGCCATGTAGAATAAGGAGTGCTGCTCATTAAAAATTATTCATGCATATTAACATAAAACCTTGACTTTTAAAATATTGAGTGGGATAAGGTTTTCAAAGAAAAGACCTACGACCTTTATCATTGATCCATACATAGCACATGATGGCTCCGAACCTTAGGAAGGGATTTCATTATATTCTGGGTTGGATCTCTGAAGGGATAATTTATTTTAGCATGATTTATCGTTGTACACTCCTAGGTAGTGATTATAAATCATGGATAAATAGTTGAAATGATGGTTATACACTCAAGATTAATTTCATTATTAACCTCCTTTAGGAGCTCTGTTAATGAAATTAATAGCCAAAGAAAATGATTATTAATATATGCTAAATCAGATGGGTCTTGGATGGCATATTTTAATTAAAGGGGATCCGTGTTCCTAAATTGAATTTAGCAAGTTTCCCTTAGGTGGCTTGTTGCATTCTAACTTGGGAATTATCATTGTAAGGTTTCAAGGTTTTGACACATGAACGTAATTGTATGTTTACTTGTTTGTGTTATCTTACTAAATTGATATGAATTATTTGCTTATATTTGGTATATGAATCTTTATTGTAGCTTAAAATGTCTAAAAATGTTTTGTCATTGATACTCGATAAAAACATGTTAACTGGCGATAATTAAAATAATTGGAAAAGAAACTTGAATATCATCCTTTTCTTTAAGAGACTAAAATTTGTGCTAAGAACACCGTATCCTTCTAATCCTACTAGGGATTCCACTAATGAGCAAACCCAAGAGTATGATCGCTAGAAAGATGCTAATGATCAGGCTCGCTGTTATGTTATGGCTAGCATGAATAACATGCTCTAGGCTCAACATGAAGATTATAAGACTACAAACCAAATCTTGGATAATCTCAAAGACATGTATGGAGGCCAAGCCCTAACAAAATGGCAAGAGGCTCTTTAAAAACTCTTAAATAGCAAGCAAAGATCGGGGACTCCTTTGAAGGAGCATATGATGTTGGTCAAAGTTACTTTACTAAGGCTTAGACCCATGGAGCAAATATCGATGCTGAGTAATAGATGGCTGTGATTTTTGAGACTTTATCTAACGAGTTCATCTTGTTTAGAGTTTTATATAATTTGAGCAATAGATAGGATGTGCCCTTGACTGAGTTGATGAAGTAGCTATAAGAGTTTGAAAATCTGATTAGGCAAACTCTTGTTGGTAGTGAGGCTAATTTTGGCGGCTGTGTCTAGTTCCAATCATAACCTATTCTAATCTTAACCTAGGGAGTGGAAAGAAGAAGAGGGCTAAGAATGGAAAATCTTCTATTTCGGCAAATGGCAAGAATAAGAAGAAGAAAAAGAAGGACCCAAAGAAGATGAAGTGCTTTTTTTGTGGGAAAGTTAGGCACATTAAGAAGACTTGCAAGGAATTCCTTTCTCGATAAGGTAAGTATGAACTTCTAGTTATTGAAACTTGTTGCAATCAAGTCACACTTAGGTCATAGAAGTATCTTTGTAGGGGTGCAAAGAAAGAAGAAGTCTACTACATGAGGACTTCATGTTATGGATAGGCAATGGATCCTTGGTGTTAGCTGAAGTAGTGGGAGGCATCCATCTTAATTTTGATAATTATAGGATTTTAGTTTTGAAAGATTGTTTTTATATTCTTAGACTTAAAAGGAATTTAATATCTATAGCTTGTTTGTTTAAAGACTCTTATTCAATAATGAAGGGGTGATTCGTAAAAATAAATCTTTTATGTATGATGGATGGATGCAAAACAATCTCTATTTTAATAAAGAGGCATTTTCATTATTTTTTACATGAATAGTTAATTTTGCCTAAGGTAATCAAGTATGTGACTTGATAGTGAAACTCTTAGGTGAAAAATTGAATTCTATTCTAAATTATATCTAGTCGGTCATTATTATTGGGATAATAATGAATGAAGACTAGTATGAAGTTTGACTGATGATTATGTTTTACTAATCATGTGTATGAGATACTAAGTCAACTCATAGATACATATTTGAGAAATGATGTATTAGATCGACCTGCTATGAGAATACTACATGGATAATTGTTATAAGTGATTCTCATCACAATAGTATTATCCTAGTCCTCTGACCTGAAATCACCATAGTTTCCTACACGACGAGTTCTATATTTTGATACAATCTAATATTATCTTTAACAAGATAATGGTATGGATTGTTGTTGGATACAAAGTGAATCATGTTAGGAATGTGAATGATTAAGAAGGAATTTGTCCCTCATTTATTATGAGAAAGATATCTATGGGCCCCTCGATAAGTTAGACTGAAGTAAAATGTATGGTCATACTGGAATGAATTGAAAAGGATTATCAATATCAATCTACTCAAGATCGAGAAATAATATGATTGAATCGTATAAGGATGACATAAACCATGCCTTATGTTCAGTCAAGGTATCTAGTAACAAAAGGACTTTAATACTTATTGTGGATTAGGTTATGTAGGATTATTGACATTCGTATAACTTGGGTAATCATAATGTCTTGCTAGAGGCCGCTTATGATTTGTGGGCTAGAAACAGAATTTCAAGCCCACTACCAATGTTATGTGAACCTACAGTGTCACACACTTAGAACAGACCAAAAATGAATTTTAGGTTTACTGTGTCTAGGTTCAATGAACCTGATAATGTCCAAATTTGATGTATTAAATATGTCTAGGTTCATTGAATCTGACATTATCTAGATTCTCTAAATCATATTTGAATTACTGACACTATCTAGATTCTTCGAATCTTATTCAAATTACAGACATTATCTAGATTCTCTGAATCATATTCGAATTATAGATTTTGTTTAGATTCTCTGAATCATATTTGAATTGGAGTTTACCCTAGTTAAAATCTGACTCTATCTCGAAGTCAATAGATATATATATATCTGAGTTAGGGTGTCTAGTCGAATTAAGAAAAAGAAGGCGTTCCCTTATTCTAAAAGGCGAGAACATTATAAACTCTAAAATTAGAGAGAGAGTCATTTACCGTAAGGAGAGGGTGCTAGCACACCAATTCATTTTTGAGAGAGTCTGTTAGTGTGGACACCTGTAGAGGGCTTTGCTTTGAGTAACAATGTCTGAATTCGATCCTGAATATGAAAAGCTAGAGTTAGGGTGTCACCGGAGTAAACCCGCTCTCTTCCTTCTAAATTTTACCCCTTTTGTCATCCTGGTAAGATTCAATGACTTTCTTATCAATCTAATCAAATTACATGGATCTTGCTAGGGTTTTTTGGGAATTAATTTTAATTTTTCCTTGCTTGTTTGAATCACAAAATCCAACAAAACCCAACAGTGGTATCAAAGTGACATGCGAATTCAATTAAATTGATTTTATATGGTTCTATGTATATGTGATATGTATGAATACGATTTATACATTAATTAAATTAATGTGTTTGAGGTTTTGTTTCATTAAATGTTTTTACTGTGCTAATTTGATTAATACGTTTACTGTTTCTTGTAACCTATTGTTGTTAATTCGATTAATATTACAATTTGATAAGAATCTAGTAATTTGTTTTAAGATGATTAAACGATATACTGTAAATCTAGTTTTGGTTTTATTAAGGTGGCGGATTGTTTAAATGTTAAACAGTGATAATTTGTTTTGAACAGATTAATATGTATCATAGGTCTGTTTAATCGTTAAACAAAGATGATTGATTAAAACAAATCAATAAATTTCATGGATCCGTTTAAGTGTTAAACATAGTTTAATTAATTTTGTTATGAACAGATTAGATAATCTGATTAATTAAAATTAATGGACCGCTGCCAAGGGCGCTGCCCCTGGGATCTTACAAGGGGCACTGCCCCTTGAGCCTGAATTGTTTCGTCACATATATCGTTTTGGTCATAATAAAAATTTAACTTTAATAAAATTATATCATATTTATATGTATAGTGTGAATTGCATGATGCATAGCATGGCCCTTTTATACCAATGTGATTCGCAGGTTTTATTTAATTTTATTTTAGGTTTGTAATTTTAAATACGACTTGCGTGTCATTTTTTAATTTGTTGTAATCTATTTATTTATTTAGTAGAAATAGAATAGTTTAGATTGCAATTTGTAATGTAAAATCAAAGCCCAAAATAAAGATAGATGGAGGTTCAAGATGGAGGTCCAAGATGGAGGCTCAAGATGGAGTCTGTTTGTGGTAATCTAAGGAAATCCATGGAGATAAAGATTACCTAGGATTGACCATTAACCTTCATATTGGCTTATGAAGATCAATTTAGATTTGGGCTATGCTATGACATGCTTATTGTGTTATTATTATGCTATGTATGTGATGCTGTCTATATGATGCGATGTATGTGATGCGACATAATAATAAACAATAAAATAAATTAAAGTAGAACCTCACTTAATATTAGGTCATTAAAATGCCTCTCATAATTCAACACTTATCAAGACTTGGATTGCTAAACATAGATTCTGCCAAAGTAGGGTGTGTTAAGCCATCTAGGTAAGACACGATGGATAATAGTGATATCCATATGTTTGAAATGGCTAGACTTAACTAGGTTATCAAAATGGTTTTGGACCTAGGGCATTAGATGGGATTTTAATTTTTTGGGATATGTGATGTCAAATCCCATATTTATCCAAGAGTTACATAAGATGTAATTGGTAAAGTGTTACCTACCTAAATAACCATACTTTAGGTGATAAGCCAAAGCTTACTTAAAGTGAGGTGAAATATAGATCTTGGCCCACTAAAATTACAATTGTTGCGATTGCCAAATTAATATTAAGGGTTATTAATTTAATAAAATTAGTGGGATTTAAATTATGCCTCGTTAAAAATTGTTTAATAAAATGCTAAGTACTAATAAAATGCTAAGTACTATGTGTATATATTTGTTGTTGATAATGGCATCAAACACCACATCTAACTTGTCACTGCGAACAATCCTTGAGAAGGATAAGCTCAATGGGACTAACTTCCTTGAATCGTATAGAAACTTAAGAATTATTCTATTCTTAAGAAAGAGAGGAAGGAATATGTCCTTGATCAACCTATCCCTAATAAACCAGATGCTAATGCTCCTAGAGCTCAAAAGGATGCTCATAGTAAGCATCTCAATGACTCTGTTGATGTCACTTGCCTCATGCTTGGAAGCATGGAATTAAAGCTTCAAAAGCAACTGATGGAAATGGAGGCTTATACCATGATAGGCCATCTTAACGAAATGTTCCAAGAGAAAGCTAGAATTGAGAGGTTTGCCACCTTAAAGGCATTACTCTCGTGCAAGTTAACTGCTGGCGGTTTAGTGAGTTCTCATGTTCTGAAGATGAAGGGTTATCTTGATCATTTGTAGAAACTTAGTCTTGAGATTAGCCAAGAGTTGGATGTTGATATCATTCTCCAATCTTTGCCAGATGCTTATGATGGGTTCGTTATGAACTACAACATGCATAATACGGAGAAGACTATTTTTGAGTTGCATGGGATGCTTAAGACTACTAAATAGAACATCAAAAATACCAAAGATGTTTTGATGGTTAATAAAGGAAAAGGTATGAAAAGGAAAGGAGAGGGTAAGAGCAAGAATAAGGCTTCCAAGGACTTCAAGAAGCCCAAGCCTAACCCAAGCCCAATCCTAAACCTAAGGCTAAACCACCAAAGGAAGGAGTATGCTTTTTCTGCAATGAGCCTAGTTATTGGAAAAGAAATTGCAAGCTCTATTTGGATGATTTGAAGAAGAAGAAGAAGAGTAATGCGACTACTCCTTTAGGTATTTATGTTATAGAAGTCAATTTATCTACTTCTAATTCTTGGGTATTAGATACTGGATCTGGATCTCACATTTGTACCAATGTGCAGGGTCTTAAGAGAAGTAGAACCTTGGCTAAAGGCAAAGTGGACCTATGAGTTGGAAATGGAGTAAGAGTTGCTGCTTTAGCTGTAGGAACATATGAGTTGACTTTGCCTAGTGGACTTGTTTTAAGTTTAGAAAATTGTTATTATGCACCTGCTATGAGTAGAATTATTATTTCTGTTTCTTGTTTGGACAAGGAAAATTTTGAGTTTATTATTAGGAGTAATAAATGCTTTATTTATCGTGATAACATTTTCTATGGATATGCTCCATGAACGAATGGTTTTTATGTTCCAAACATTGAAACGCAAATGAAAAGTTCATCTATAATGTTAATACGAAGAAGTTTAAATCTATAGATCTAAACCCTACCTATCTTTAGCATTGTCGTTTGGGCCATATAAATGAGAAATGCATTTCAAAACTCCATCAACATAGGCTTTTGAATTCATTTGATTTTGAATCATTTAAAGTATGTGAGTCTTGTTTATTAGGCAAAATGACTAAGACACCTTTTACTGGACATAGTGAAAGGGCTAATGACTTATTGGGCCTTGTACATTTTGATGTATGTGGACCATTAAGTTCCATTGCTAGAGGAGGTTTTCAATATTTCATTACTTTCACAGATGATTTCAGTAGATATGGCTATATCTATCTAATGAAACAAAAATCTAAATTTTTTGAAAAGTTCAAAATTTTCAAAAATGAAGTACAAAATCAACTTGGTAAAAATATTAAAGCACTTCGATCAGATCGAGGTGGTGAATACTAAAACCAAGAATTTATTGATAATCTTAGAGATTGTAGGATAGTCTCACAATTAACTCCACTAGGAACACCACAATGGAATGGTGTGTCTAAACGAAGAAATTGAACTCTATTGGATATGCTTCGATCTATGATAAGTCAGTCAGATCTTCCAATATCCTTTTGGCGTTCATTCTGAATAAAGTTCCATCAAAGGCGGTTCAAAAGACACCATATGAGATCTGGACCGGGAAGTCGCCTAGTTTGTCTTTTCTTAAGATTTGGGGATGTGAGGCTCATGTGAAGCATCAAATTTTAGATAAATTGGTACCCAAATCAAACAAATGCCTTCTTGTGGGATATCCTAAAGAAACTAAAGGATATTACTTCTACAATGCTTCTGAGAACGAAGTGTTTGTTGCTCAAAATGGTATCTTTTTAGAAAGAGAATTCATTTCTAAGGGAACTAGTGGGAGTAAAGTTCAACTTGAAGAAACTCAAGAACCACAAAATAGCATTGAACCACCTGTGGAATCTCAACTTGATCAACAAGTAGTTGTTGAGTCTACACAAGTAGCACAAGGCCCAAGGAGGTTTGGTAGGACACGTCCAAGCCCTAAGAGATATGGATTTCTCTTAACCAATAATAATGACGTGATGATTGTGGATCAAAATGAGCGCACATCTTACCAAGAGGCCATGAATAGCCCTTATTGTGATAAATGGCCAAAAGCCATGAAGTCAGATATGCAATCCATGTATGATAATCAAGTGTGGACTTTAATTGATCTGCCTGATGGTTTAAAGACTATTGGGTGCAAATGGGTTTTCAAAAAAAAAAAAAAAAGACATGAATGGCAATGTACATACCTTTAAGGCAAGACTGGTTGCAAAAGGTTTTAACCAAACACATGGCATAGACTATGATGAAACTTTTTCACCAGTTGCTATGCTTAAATCCATTTGGATTCTCCTCACCATAGCTGCATACTATGATTATGAGATTTGGCAAATGGATGTTAAAACAGCATTTTTTAATGGAAACCTACTGATGATGTGTACATGATACAACCTGAGGGTTTTGTTAGTCTTGAGAATTTTAGAAAGGTTTGCAAGCTTCAAAGATCCATTTATGGATTAAAGCAAGCATCTCAGAGTTGGAATCTTCATTTTGATGAAGCAATCAAAGAGTTTGGTTTCATTAAAAATGAAGATGAGCCTTGTGTTTACAAGAAGGTTAGTGAGAGCGCAATAGTCTTTCTAGTGCTATATGTTGATGACATATTACTCATTGGAAACAATATCCCTACTCTACAAAATGTTACATCATGGTTAGGGAATTGTTTCTCAATGAAAGACTTAGGTGAAACTACCTATATTCTAGGCATCAAGATCTATAGGGATATATCCAAGAGGCTTATTGGCCTAAGTTAGAGTACATACATTGACAAGGTATTGAATAGGTTCAGTATGCATGTTCCAAGAGGGGATTCTTGCCCCTGTCACATGGAAGTAGTCTTAACAAGACTCAGTGTCCAATGACACAGGAGGAGCGAGACCGCATGAATAAGATTCCATATGTTTCTGCAATTGGATCTATCATGTATGCAATGTTATGTACTTGACCTGATGTCTCGTATGCCTTAAGCATAACCAATAGATACCAATCAAATCTAGGTGAAAGTCACTAGAAAGCAGTCAAGAATATCCTTAAATATTTGAGAAGAACTAAGGATGCATTCTTACTGTAGGGAGGAAAGGAAGATGAGCTTGTTGTAAGTGGTTACATAGATGCCAGCTTCCAATTTGACAAGGATGACTTTCGATTGCAGTCAGGTTATGTGTTCTGTTTGAATGGAGGTGCAGTGAGCTGGAGAAGTTCAAAGTAAGACACCGTTGTTGATTCTACAACAAAAGTTGAGTATATAGCCGCCTTAGAAATAGCTAAGGAAGCAGTTTGGATCAAAAAGTTTATTATTGGATTGGGTGTTTTTCCTAGTATATCAGATCCAATAGACATATATTGTGATAATAATGGGGTCATAGCATAGGCTAAGGAACCTAGATCACATCAGCGATCCAAACACATACTTAGGCGTTATCATCTCATTCAAGAAATCATTGAGAGAGGAGATATGAAGATATACAGAGTACCTACAAATAAAAATGTTGTTGATCCACTCACGAAGCCTCTTCCACAACCTAAGTATGAGAGTCATACTAGGTCAATGGGTATTAGATACAATATTGATTGGGCCTAGTGCAAGTGAGAGAGTGTTAGTGATGTGCCCTATGCCAATTATGTAATGATCATATATTAACTTCATTACATTTGCATTTTATTAATAAAGAGGCATTTTCACTATTTTTTACATGAATAGTTAATTTTGTCAAAAGTCATCAAGTATGTGACTTGATAGTAAAACTCTTAGGTGAAAAATTGAATTTTATTCTAAATTATCCCTAGTCGGTCATTATTATTGGGATAATAATGAATGAAGACTAGTATGAAGTTTGACTGATGATTATGTTTTACTAATCATGTGTAAGAGATACTAAGTCAACTCATAGATACATATTTGAAAAATGATGTATTGGATCGACCCGCTATGAGAATACTGCATGGATAATTGTCATAAGTATTTTCATCACAATAGTATTATCCTAGTCCTTTGATCTAAAATCACCATAGTTTCCAACATGACGAGTTCTATATTTTGACACAATCTAATATTATCTTTAACAAGATAATAGAATAGATTGTTGTTGGATACAAAGTGAATCATGTAAGGAATATGAGTGATTAAGAAGGAATTTGTCCCTCATTTATTATGAGAAAGATATCTATGGGCCCCTCGATAAGTTAGACTGAAGTAAAATGTATGGCCATACTTGAATGAATTGATAAGAGTTATCAATATCAGTCTACTCAAGATCAAGAAATAATATGATTGAATAATATAAGGATGACATAAACCATGCCTTATGTTCAATCAAGGAATCTAGTGACAAAAGGACTTTAATACTTATTGTGGATTAGGTTATGTTAGATATTGACATCACATAACTTGGGTAACCATAATGTCTTGCTAGAGGCCGCTTATGATTTATGGGCCAAAAACAAGATTTCAAGTCCACTACCAACGTTTTGTGAACCTACAAGGTCACACACTTAGAACAGACCAAAAACAAATTTTGGGTTTATTGTGTCTAGGTTCAATGAACCTGATAATGTCCAGATTCGATGTACTAAATATGTCTAGGTTCATTGAATATGATATTATCTAGATTCCCTAAATCATATTCAAATTACTGACATTATCTAGATTCTCTTAATCATATTCGAATTACAGACATTATTTAGATTCTCTAAATCATATTTGAATTGCAGTTTACCCTAATTAAAATCTGACTCTATCTCAAAGTCAATAGATATATATATATATATATATCTGAGTTAGGGTTTCTAGCCAAGTTAAGAAAAAGAAAGCATTCTTTTATTCTAAAAGGCGAGAACATTAAAAACCCTAAAATTAGAGAGAGAGTCATTTACCATAAGGAGAGGGTGCTAGCACACTAATTTGTATTTAGAGAACCTGTTCCTATGGATACCTACAGAGGGCGTTGCTCTGAGTAACAACATCTAAATCCAATCTTGAATATGAAAAGTTAGAGTTAGGGTGTCACCAAAGTGAACCTGCTCTCTTCCTTCTAGAAATTTTTCCCCTTTTATCATCCTGGTAAGATGCAATAACTTTCTTATCAATCTAATCGAATTGCATGGATCCTGCGAGAGTTTTGTGGGAATTAATTTTAATTTTTTGCTGCTTGTTTGAATCATAAAATGCAACAAAACCTAACAAATAATCTAAAAGACTTAAGACTTCTCACTCAAATAAAACTTTTCTTTGGCATTTGCGATTAGGTCATATTAGCTTGAATAAGATTCAAAGCTTGGTAAAGGATGGACCTTTAAGTCACTTGGAGGTGGAATTTACACCACAACATGAATCTTGTTTAGAGGGCAAAATAACCAAAAGACCATTTGGGTCTAAGGGCAATAGGGTTGAAGGGGTTCTAGAACTTCTACATAGTGATGTCCATGGTCCTATAAACATCAGGGCATGTGGAGGGTATGAGTGCTTCGTCACTTTTATTGATGATTACTTAAGATATGGGTATGTCTAACTAATGCACTAGAAAAGTGAAACTTTTGACAAGTTCAGGGAGTTTTAGGCTGAGGTGGAAAGGTAATTTGGTAAACCCATAAAGGCACTTCGATCCGATCAAAGTGGTGAATACCTCTCCAATGAATTCTTAGGACACTTATTAGGGAATGGGGTTTTATCCCATTTGACTACACCGGACACTCCACGTTGGACATGGTTTGGTCCATGATGAATTATTCGACATTACCTTTATCCTTTTAGGGGTATGCACTATAAACCGTATGCTATCTTTTAAACAACGTGCCTTCAAAATCGGTTCCTAAAACTCCTCACAAGTTGTGGATGGATAGAAAGACATCCTTAAACTATATTCACATATAAAGATGTCCAGCTCATATCCTACATAAGGAAGCGAATAAGTTAGAAGTACATTCAAAAGTTTATGTGTTTGTAGGATATTCAAAAGGGACTAAAGGGGTTATTTCTATAACCTAAAAGAAAATAAAGTCATGGTTTCAATGAATGCAACATTCCTTAAGAAAAGTTACATGAAGGAGTTTAAGCCTCGAAGTAATGTGGTACTCGAGGAGTTGGTGAGTGATTTGATCACTCTGGGGGTTCCGGTAGAAACCAATCCAATCAATGTAGAAAAACTAACCAAACAATAACCTAAGAGGCTTCAACATGGTGGAAGGATCGAGCATCAACCCAAGAGGTATATGTTCGATGGTGAAGCCTACTTGGCTAAACCGGTTAAACATCACAGAGATCCTTATACTTATGCAGAGGCTATGGAGGATGTTAATTCAAAACTCTAGACAGAAGTTCTGATCATTAAGATGAAGTATATGGAGACTAATTGGATCTGGGAACTTATGGATCTTTCCGAAGGGGTAAAACCCATAAGATGTAAGTGGATCTATAAGAAAAAAGAGGAGCAAATCGGAAAGTCGAAATCTATGAGGTTAGATTGGTAGCGAAGGGATACACGTAAAAGGAAGGAATCGATTATAAGAAAACCTTTTCCCTGTATCCATGTTTAAGTCCATTTGCATTCTCTTATCCATAGCTGCTACTCTCGACTATGAGATTTGACTAATGAATGTTAAGACGGCCTTTTTGAATGACTAGCTTGGTTAGTCTATATATATGGTGCAGCCAGACGGGTTCAAGGCTAAGGGTTAAGAGAGTAAGGTTTGTAAGCTGCTAAAGTCAATTTATAGACTTAAGCAGGCTTCTTGTTCTTGAAACATAAGATTTGATACGATGATCAAGACTTTTAGGTTTGAACAAAACGTGGACGAACCATGTGTTTACAAACACATTAAGGATGGAAAGGTGGTTTATTTATTGCTTTTTGTAGATGATATTCTACTAATTGGCAATGACGTTGAGGCATTGTCTTAGTCAACTTATGGTTGACCAAGTAGTTTGATATGAAAGACTTAGGTAAAGCTAATTATGTTCTCGATATCTATATGTTTTGGGAAGGAAGAACAAAATGATAGCATTATGCCAAGCTACATACATAGATAAAATTCTCAAGACGTATGCAATGTAGAATTCTAAGAAAGGTGGGCAACCATCTTGGTTAGAATTATCCTTTCTAAGAAAGACTCACCAAAGTCTGATGAAGAAAGAGAACACATGAAGAAGGTACCTTATGCATCAGTAGCAGGTAGTCTCATATATGTTGTGCTTTGCACACGACTACACATTTATTATGCAGTCAAGATAGTAAGTAGATTTCAGTCAAATCTAGGACTGAACCACTAGGTTGCAGTCAAGCATCTTTTCAAGTACCTAAGAAGGACTCAAGGGTATATGCTTGTATATTCGGGTGAGGATCTAACATCTCTAAGATACACTAATTCAGATTTTTAATCTTGCCTAGATTTGAGAAGATTAACTTTTGGTTCTATGTTTACTCTAGGGGGTGGTGCCATTGTTTAGAAAAGTGTCAAGCAAGATTGTACTTCAGACTCAACGATAGAGTTTGAGTATGTGGTAGCTAGTGATGCTTCAAAAGAAGTAGTGTGGCTTTGCAAGTTTCTTGGGGATTTTGAGGTAGTTTCTGGTATGGATAAGGTGGTAACACTGCATTGTGATAACACTAAAGTGATAACTAATGCTATGGAACCAAGGTTTCATAAGAAGAGTAAGCATATTCGTCAGAAGTATCATGTGATAAAAACCTTCGTTTAGGGTGGGAATGTTGTAGTTTGCAAAATCGTGTCTGAGGACAATTTAGCTAATCTTTTCACAAAGACACTAACTACGAGAGTTTTTGAGAAGTATGCATAGGCTATGGGGATGCGAGATATGTCATATTTACTCACTTGGTGTAAGTGGGAGATTGGTAGGCATAGTACCCTAAGGAGTAAAATGTTGTAATATATTTTTAGAGACATTTTATCAATAAAGAGTTTATTTACTATTCATATACTAAATGTTGTCCTCTTTACGCTCATTTTTGTTGAATGTACGATAAGCAAATAAAAGACTAAGACTGTTGGTCTAAACCTTTAAGAATCGTGCACATGATGAACATATTATGCAGAAAACATGAATTTTAAAGGTGATAGTCTAAATCATAAGATCTACAATCGAGAAAATAAAGTAGGGCACTTTATTCATGCTAAGATTGTTATGTTGTCTATATATCCCTAATAGGAGATGGCTTGTCTTGGTCATTAGAGTGGGACTTCGAGAGTAAAAACACTGGTGCATTGTTATAGGTGATGATTTACTAGATCAGGACATAAAAGTTGAATTTATTTGGTTAATAATTTTGTTGTGCAAATCAATTCACTTTAGACAATCATATTTGTTATATCTTAGTCCTGAAATGACTAATGAACTCATATTCTTAACTTATGTCTTTTGATGTATCAAAGGGTGGCATTCTAACTTAATAATGGTACACATACTAGTACATTGGAGACATAACTCTTGATTTACATAGACTCGTTATTCATAGATATGTAATTCATAGCTCTTTTTGTAGAGTTAATGATATTCTCTTATAAGTATTATTCTGTAATTAGAAGACTGAAGTACTCAACCATTTGGATACAATAGGTGTAACCAAATGGTATACTATTTATGGATAGTAAGTATTTCATTGGTGTGATAATTGAACGTAAGATAAAAATAATAGGGAAGGTAAAACAAAATTTATCCTTTAAGCCGATTATGAATATCCTATAGGGATATAACACATTATGATATGCCATGGACGATTAGTTTATTGAAGCTTCATAATTTTATATTGTTTAAGAATGTAGCTCTAAGCTATTACTGGAGTAGCGTTAGAGTTGATAATTATAAAATGTGTATCTAGGATATTGCATTCTATAATTAAAGGAGCTTAAACTATATATGTCTATCGAGTTCCATTTGCTAACTCATTATAAATCTTGTAATGATATGGCATGTTTTCCTACACATTGGTGACTCATGTTAAATTGTTAGATTGGCTGAAATTATATAATATTAGATTTAATAATTCATGTTAGTTTATCAGTTGAATTAATTTTGTAAATTGATTCAAGATAAACATGTTGAATTATTAAAATAATATTTTATTTTCTATGGGATTATCTGGATATGATTTTTTTTATTAGATAACTTCTCTATTGAGTTCTTTGAATTAAAATTGAGGCTCCATCTAAGAATCTCAGGTGAAAAATAAGATATTCTCGTGGATCAAGATTGTCATAAGTTTAGTAAACCAATGGTAAACTTCAGCCTATTGATAGAGTAAGTTCGGCAGGCCGATTTGGGAGATCGGCTTGCTAACCATGCAATAATATGTATATGTGTTTTAGACAGCTTTTTATCAAAAATTGATCCAGACTTGAAGTTTAAGGCCTAATTTGATAAGGCTTAACACAAAGTTTGACTGCTATAAATAAGGGTGAGTTTTCTCAGTTATTTAGATTAGTTGAGAAGTATAGAGTGAGTACTCTAGTGAAAGAAACTTTGAAACTCCCTAAAAGCTATTGTTCAACATCAAGAACCTTAGCTCTAGGTCTTCTCAAGTGGTTGAAAGGAAAGTCACTGAAGGAAAAGCTATATGACGTGTGACCATGCACACTCCAATCGTGGATAGAGAATAGCAAAGAAGAACAGTTGGTTGAGGCTCTTCTAGAACGTTTTTCTCTACACCAATTCGAGCCTACTTGGGTATACAAGAAAGGTTAGCAAGATTTGGCATTAATTATGTATTTAGCATGTCAAACTTGTGTTTCGTAAAATACTCTCATTTAAAATTTTTAAAATTTTACTGTGTACTCATTTTTCCAACACCAATGTTAATAGTCTCTAATTGAGATATACGTTTTACATCTAAGTTCTAGAGAGGATTGCAAAGAGCCTTGAGAACTCAACTAAATTTTAGTATTGCCTTTTATCCTCAAACAGATGGGCAATCTAAACGTGTCATTTAGGTTATTGAGGATATACTCTGTGCTTGCGTATTAGATTTTGGTGTTGATTGTGCCACATAGTTACCCTATGTTAAGTTCACATACATTAACAATTACCAGACCAGTATTCGGATAGCTCTATGTGAGGCTTTGTACGGTAGGCCTCGTAGATCTCCTCTATGTTGTGCTGAAAAGGAAGAGCACTTTGATCTCAGGTTAAGGGAAACAGCAGATAAGATTTGGATTATTCGCGATCACCTTAAGACTCCCCAAAGTCAACAAAAGAGTTATGCAAATAAAAGAAGGTGACCTTAAGAGTTCATGGTCAGAGATTATGTATTTCTAAAAATAAAGCCTAAGCATGGTGTATCTTGATTTGGTGTTCCAGGAAAGCTGGCGCAAGGTATACAAGACCATTTGCGATAATAGAACGGATAAGACCACTTACTCACCATCTAGATCCATCACCTCAATTGTCCCATGTACATAATGTATTCCACATGTCGATGTTGAGGAAATACAAGATAGATCTGTCACATGTCATCATATGGATAGAGGTTCCATCCAAAGAGACACCACTAATGAGGAAGTTTTGATTCAAATACTAGATCGTAAATTGAAAATCTTACTCGTCGTGAAATTCCTCTAGTAAAGTGATGTGGCAACATCATGATGTTGAGGAAGCCACTTGGGAACTTGAGTTAGAAATGAAGGAGAAGTACTCTTATTTGTTTTAATGTCATCTCTAGTTGTATGTAAATTTCGATAATGAAATTTCTTAAAAAAGGGAGAGTTGTAATACCCATTATTTTTAACGGGCATAATTATGTATAATTTAATTATTAGTGTGCCAATTTAAATTTTATAAAATTTTGTTGCATGTAAAATTTATTCATATTATTTATTCTACCTCTTTTTAATTTTTCTAAAATTTTCCTACACCTATTTATCATATTTACCGAAATGCCCTTAGAACTTTTATTTTATTGAAAAAATAGCATTTGACATTTTATGCACCAAAGTCTTTGATGGAGACTAATTCACACCCTTCTTGTTTTATTCTCAAACAAAAATCAAACAACATCCCTTCATCAAAGGGATGTGATTATTCATTTCTATTTTTATTTCTATTTTTATTCTTTCTTTTTCTCTCTTTCTTTTCACTTCCTTTCTTCTTTCTTCTTTTCCTTCTTCCTTTGCTTCTTCTTTACACCCATGACAACCTAACTACAGAGAAACACCAAAGAACCATCAAAGCTTCAATATTTTTCCATCCAAAGTTAAAAAAAAAAAAAATCTTCCACAAACTTATAGATCAAGGAAGCTTGGAGATTTTCAAGATCAAACAACACTTTTGAACTAGGTTTTGAGCTTAGATTTTCAGAACTCCAACTTTGATATAAATCATAATTTGAGATGAAAATTGTTAGAAATTAGTTTATGATGATTGTAGATTATTTATGCATTATTTTTATGCTTAGAAAGCTGTTAGGATACCAAAGATTTGAGTAAAAGGTTCAGAATTTGAATTTTGGGTTCTTTGTGAAGAATTTTCAGGTGAAAAACAACATATCATTTTCACAAAACTACTTGTGGTTTTTTCAAAAACTACATGTCGTTTTTATTAGAAACTACATGTCACTTTCACAAAATTACAGGTCATTTTCCCAGAAACTATGTGTTGTTTTCACATAAACTATATGTAATTTTCTCAAAACTACAAGTCGTTTTGTTAAGCCAAAAATGTATATGACCGAAGACTTGCTCTCCTTAAGACCCGAATCTACAACCTCTAATACCTTAGGATGCCTTCTACTATTTCACTGATCCTATTTCTTTGTCAATTCTATTATTGTTTAATATATTATAAGTCGGATCGACCTGGTCGTAATACGAAATTTTTATTCCAAAATATTTTAATCTTATATTATTTTGTTTTACATTATTTTCAAAACATTTTAGATTAGAGTATAGGTCTTTTTTGTTGTTGTTAATTTTAAGTTATGTGTTTAAACTTATATGCATTAATGATCATTATGGCACACTAATAAAAGTAAATAGTAAATTGACATAATTATATATTCGAATTTAAGTGTGGTTATTTTTATACATCTTAAGATAAAGATGTACTTGGAGCTTTGTGAGTTAAAAGTTATCAGTGGATTATTTGCAAAGAGGTAAGAATTTTATTGCTCGTCTTTTGTTAGGTTTTGTTTAACTAATATTGATTAATGATTTGTATGATAAGTTATATGTTATTTTGATAATACTATTATATGAATATCACTTAATACATAATATTGCAGACTCATCCTGTAGTGTAGAGCAAGGTCAAGTTGTTTTAACATATTTTAACATATTTGAGAAGCATGTTTAAGTAATGTGGACTCTATATATATCGATAAGAATATGAGAGGAATGGTAAGACATGAAGAGAGCCGCGGTTACGTCCTTAACCACGTATACCTTAAAAGGTAAATAGGGGGAAACAATGGTGTTCCCTTGGGTCGAAAGTCCTAGAACACACTGAACAAGAATCGACTTAATGAGGATTTGCCGCTCGATGTCCCCTCATCCAACAACTTTGGAATGATTTGAGTTGTATGCATGTCTTTGTGGTTTCTTTGAGAAGCGAGACGTGAATCTCAACTTAGTTGTGATACCAACATATATAATTTAAGCATGAACTAATATGTATATATGTATAGAACTTGGTAATGTTTATTATAGGGTATCCACTGGATATAAATATAATGGAATTGTTGTAAGATAAATTATATTGTTGACTAACTAACCATAGAATTGTTAATACGGTAATTAATAAAATCTAAACGTGAGTAATGGTTTTCCTACTAGGCATGTTGATACTCATTCCTTATTATTTTTACCTCTCAAGTGGAATTCAGTGTTACCTATCTGACGAGAAGCAGACAACAATGTTGCTTGTGACGTGTCAGAATTTCTTTAGCTTTATTTGTAATTTGTTTAATCATGCAAGATTCTTAAATTGTAGTACTGGCTGTGTTTAATTACTTATTGATTAGAAATTGTATAATAATGATTATGATAATAATGATGATTGTATTTTTAATATTTGGTGCTATACTATACTGTGGAATGTTATTTAAAATTTGTTCTTGCTTTTCTATTTTATTTCAAAGGCCTATGGGCAAAGTTTTAATGTTTTAAAGTGATATTGTATAACTTATTTATATTTACTAAATATTACTATCCCCTACAAAGAGGCATCACATACAAAAAGTCTACGAAAGGTAAAATTGAAACAAATTTTTCAAATTTAAATGATATCTTTTTAGTTTCTAAAAACAAATAGACAAATTAAAAAATAATGGCTCCGGTTATTTTCAACTCCACACGGCTCCATATCAACGTTGCAACAACTCTATTTGCTTTGGAAAGAATACAAATGAAGGGGTGGGATCCATTCTCTGTCCAGTACTGTCACTTTCTTTTTCATGGACTCTCCAAAAAAAATGAATTAAAGGCTCATTATTCCCCTGGTAGAGCTCATTATACGTTTTCTTTTTAAATTTTTCGGTCTTTCCTTGCATTCTTCCAATCTCAGTCGCTGACCTTCTTTCTTCATGCTTTCTCTAATCTCTTACTTTTGCATCTAATTTCTTTTCTTTGGCTCTTTTTTTACTCTTTTAGTTGATTAACAAATTTGCTTCAAATCAGTCGAGTTCTTTTTTAACTAAAATTTGAAACTTCTTTTTTATATATAGTACCCAAAATTGAAGCTTGAAAGCACGACAAAAATGACAAAAACAATAAAGGGCAGAAAAAATAAAATCTAATAAAAGAAAAAAGTCAGTGTATGTAAAAATATTGTCTTATCCATAAGGAATGGCATGAAAATTAATAGCTGAATATGTTTTCCTTTCAGATATTGACTCAAAATTGTCGAAAAAATAACAGCAGCAAAAAGGTTCGAAAAAAAAAGAAAAGTGGAAATGGTGTGATCTAGAGATAGCTTGAAGTAGAGGACCTGTGAAAAAGAATAATACTCCTCCAAGAAATTCAAATCTAGGCACTCACCACCACCAACACCAATGCCTTCGTTGCGATTGCCATCCCCCCAGCCGGTGAACCGACGGCCCTGATTTTCCCCACCATTGCAACCGAGCTCCAACTCACCATCGGGACCGAAGTCGTGGAAGGGACTAACCAATTCGGATTTGAATTAATTGAAGTCGTGATAGGTAGTGTCTCGGCAAGCCTCTGGTGGTCATTGAGACCCCATCATTGTGAAGCTTCCCCCGCAGATAAAAGAACGAGGAAGGTTAAAAAAATAACAAAAAAGTTTTTGTGGGGCCTACTGATTTTAGAATAGGAAAAAAAAATTATATGCAAATAACTTTTAAATATTAGCCGCATCATTTGGAGCCCTCCGGGGTTAAATGGAAGTGAAGCTGATTATCATTTTCGTTTTCAAGATAGAGGATACATGAAGAGAAAATTACATGTCATGCGTGGGGAAATTTTGTTTTTCAAGATAGAGGACACATGAAGAGAAATTACACGTTATGCGTTGGGAAATTTTATTTCCCATTATTTTGTGGGCAACATATAAAATAATAATTATATTAAGGCTATTTAATTATAACAAAGTTTTTTTTATTAAGTGGTCCAACTAGGAAAGTCCATAGACTTTTATTAGGTATGCGTTTAATGAGTGAATACTCAATACTAATCCAACTAGATTTAATGGAACCCAATGGAAAGTATATGAAGGCATTATAAATTATAGTCCCCAAAACGTCAAATTATTTTATCTTTCTCATCCATCCATCTATAGAGAAAGAACCCTTTAACGAACTAAGGAGACTTGAAGACAATAACCTATTCATCAATCTTCATAGTTATTCTGGTAAATAACCGATTGCTGCTTTCATAGATACACGTATTTATTCCTCAATTTGAATCTTAAGAATCTGACATGATTTGATCATAGGATTGTGTTATTGCTATTTTAAGGTTCTACAGAATTAAGGATATGTAGATTAAAGATTTCTAACAAATAGTATCCGAGCGGTAATCATGTTAGATCATTAGGATCATTTCACACAAAACTATTTTCTTTTCTTTCCATATTTTGGAAATTTTAGGGTAGAAAAATTTTGGAATTTTTTTTGTGAAATGTGATTCTTGCATGATTTTTTGTTGAGGAATTATTATTTTGAATGTTCCATAGTGTTATTATGGATTATTAAGGATTAAGGAATTGAATGGCACTGAGACAAATCAAATTTTTTGTGCTTTTTTATTTTTCGTATGAAATTTTCATCGTAAAATTGTGATACAATGTTGCGACGTTCAATAGGAAAAAACCTGCTACTTTCATAGCATTATGGCACCCATGGGGCGTCCTATAGTGTTGCGGACAGAGTGTTGCCATTTTTACTGTGTTATAGCACTGTGGATGAAATTCTCATAGCGTTGTAACACTTGTGGGGTGTGCCGTAGAGCTGCATAAAGAAAATCGTAGCATCCTCTAGCACCACGGTGCTTCTGCAATTGTGCAAATTTTATAAAAAAAAATTAAAAAGGAATTTTAAGAAAATTGTTTTAATTTCTATTAAATATTACAATTTGCACAGTTCATATATTATATTTTTAATTAAATTGATTGAAATAACATATTGCCAAAGTAACCTTTATTATGTAGATGAATTTAATTAGAAACATCAAGATGTTTGTGTGTCTATTATTTATGCAAATTGCGACCGGCCCAAAGGAAGGTTATTGTTTGGCCAAATAGCGGACATACATGTGCTAATAAATTTGTGATAATTATGATGTTTTTCATGTGAACAATAGTCGGTCTAAAGAAAGGTTGTTCTTTGATAGGATTTATTGTCAGTATCTGATTATTGCATTGAAAGTATCACTTGCTGTGATATCTCTATCCAAAGACTAGATATTAATATTATAATAGGTATCTTGAGATGGATCTCTAATTTTGTTTTAGTTATGTCATTTGGTTGCATTTATTATGACATGTTTGTGATTGTGAGTATGTTATTTTATTTTATTCTTTTTTTAGTTTCAATTGCTATGGTTACAAATGATTTTGCTTAAGTCAATGCTATCCCAATGCTGAATGGGAGAAACTTTAAGGACTTAAAAGAGAATGCACAAATCGTTCTCGGATGTATGGACTTAGTCCTCGCATTAAGGTTAAAGCAATCCACTACCACTGCAGAAACCCAAATAAGGACAAAATTAAGAAGTGGGATCACTCTAATCACATGAGTCTAATGATTATGAAACGCTCTATTCCAAAAGCATTTTAAGAAGTTTCTCGAGGAAATGGAGCCATATTTTGCTAAGAATGAAAAGTAGGAAACGAGTAACCTTTTGGCTACTCTTATTTCCATGAGGTATAAAGTAAATGGGAACATAAGCGAGTAAATTATAGAGATGTCAAAACTCACTGGAAAACTAAAGGCGCTAAAGTTAGAGTTGTCTAAGGACTTGCTTGCACTTAATTTTGATATCTCTTCCTATATAATTAAGTCAATTTAGAGTGAGCTATAACACCCAAAGGGACAAATGGACTCTTAATGAGCTCATATTTCACTGTGCACAACAAGAAGAAATAATTCAGCAAGACAAGACTAAAAGTGCTCACTTAGCACCAACCTCCTAGAACAAGAAAAGAGAGAGCTAAGGATACTACAGATGGAACACCTCAGTAGAAGAAACTAAAGAAGCAACATAAGGAATTCATCTACTATTTCTACAAAAAGGGAGGGCACATGAAGAAGAGTGTTCCAAATATTCCGCTTGGCATGTAAAGAAGGGTAAGCTTGTTACTTGGTTTATTCAAAAGTTAATTTAGCTTTTGTATCTAAAGATTCTTGGTGGGTAGATTTTAGTGCTACTACTCACATAAGTATGTCTATGTAGGGTTATCCATAGAGCCAACTGCCAAATGATGCTGAAAGATTCATCTTCATCGGCAATGGTAAGAAATTCAAATGGAAGCTATAAGAAACTTTAGATTATTGTTAAAGATTGGTGTTTATTTGGATTTAATTTAGACTTATGCCGTCCTATAGACAGAACGTAATTTCTATTTCTAGTTTGGACAATTCGGTTGTGATTGTTCTTTTGGAAATAACAAAATTAGTCTTTTTTAAGATTCAAAGCTTATTAGTATCGATTTTTGAATTGATCATCTTTATATACTTGACATTGTTACTTTCTATAATGAAATCCTATATATTGGTACATGTGGTACAAAGCGATAATAAAATGAGAATTATGCTACTTTATGGCACTAGCATTTAGGTCATATATCTAAATAATGAATTCAAAGACTTATGCATGAAGGATTCTTAGTCCCCTAGATTTAATAGACTTTCAAGTTTGCAGTGAGTGCATTAAGGAGAAACAAACAAATGTAAGTAAATTAGGTGTCAATAGGTTTGTAGACATCTTAGAACTTATTCATACCTATGTGGTCCATTCCTTACAACTTCTTGGAATGGCAAATAGTATTTCATTATGTTCTTTAATGACTACTCAATATATGGGTACCTATACATGACACATGAGAAGTCATAATCTGAAACACCTGTTATTTTAACAGGTATGATTTTTATAAAAATCATATGAATAAATTGTCGCTTTAGTATTTTTACTAAGTCTCCGTAGTAAATATTTAAAACCTACCTATCACTCACTTCTACTAACCTTGTTCCACTACATTAATACTCAATTAATAGCATCCTTATCATTTGGAGACATAGAATTAATTCACCTCAACTACCAGGAGACATTGATATATTTTCTTGACCACCTTTTTAATGCTTCCTTCATTTTCTTCTACAACTTACCCTATTTGCCCCCTCAATTATGATAACATTATTTGCTAAAAGTCTCCATGGGAGACATGATAATATTTTCATTTAATGCTCATTTAATTCTCTCCCGCTCCTCAATTATTTTGATGCCTATTTATTCAACCATCGCCACTCTCTTCTCTATTTTCTCATTCTCTCCTTTCTCACTTCAATTTCCAACTAAAGACACAAGGCATAAAGCTCTCTTTGCAACCACGACAACTATAATTTCCAGCCACGTCTGAAGCTGTTTTGGAGTCAATACAAGCTTGATTTTTAACCTAAACTTTGATGTTTTTCAAAGGAGTTTTCAGGTAGGTTTTCTTTAATGCAAACTTGGCTTTAGTATGTATTTTCTTCATATTTAATGCATGTTTTCCTCACTAATTGCAAGAAAGGCTAGAGATATAGTTTGATGATGACTTTGGTATAAAACTCATAAGAATATATTTATTATGATTATATAATGCATGCTGCCTATTTTGGAATGGTTTTGGAACTTTAAATGAGAATAATATGCTTTGGGTTTAAGAAAAACTTAACATTCCATAAACCTTGTATTATCTCTATGGGCAGTAGCTCTTTCTTGAAATTTTGGGATTAGATGAAAATAAATTTTGTAAATTGGTTTACATATTTTAAAAGTAGACATCCTAAGCTTTCCAACGAACTATCATGAGCCTAAATCGGAGTTATATTTTATTTTCTATGAATTTTTCAATTCTCGGGTTGGAAACTAGTAAACCTACCAGTGGCAGTATACCACTCGTCTACCTTAAGTAAACCACCCAATAACCCATGTGCTAATTATAGATAGTGAACCCAACTTTGTTCACCTTCTAATCCCTGATTGTCTTGCAACCTTTCCAAGACCATCCTAAGTGATTTATGAATCTTATTAGAAACTAGAATATATAGATTTATATTTAATTTATTTATGGATGTGGTTACATATTGTGCTTTAGTTTTAATTGTCCTTATGCACACCTTAGGATCAAGGGTGTATGGAGCTTGCGTTAATTATTCAGAGATTAAAAGATTATTGAGAAGCTTGAAAGGTAGGGATTCTATTACTCATTTTTTGTGAGGTTTTTATAGAATTAAAATTGATTGTTTTACTACAAGATATATATATCTATGTTGAACTGCTATTATATGAGAATCACATATAAAACTATGATATGAACTCGCTCTGTATTGATTAGCGAGGAACATAATGAATAACCATATGTTGTTATATGTTGAGAAACATGGTTAGGAAGATTGATTCTTCAAATGATGATTAAATATTGAGAAAATGGTGAAACGTGAAGAGGGCGGCGGTTATGTCCTTGGGTTTCAATAAATTGATGTCCCCTCACCGGAATACCCTCGGAATGTCGTTTATATTGAATTTCTAGACTCGATGTATATTTGTCAAAAGGTCTACAGTTGTGTCATGAGGGTCTTCTGTCAAACCATTCTCAATTGTCAAAAGTTATGCAATTAGAGTCTAATCTTTTTCAAAAAGTAAATCAGATTTTCTGTAAACTATCAATCACCTTATCTTACTTTCTTACCCACACAAGATTTTGTCTAAATCTTTGGATTACCTTTTCATTTCCTACTCGTTTATTTCTTTAGTCCTTTTTACGTATTCTTCTTCCTTAAAACCTCATGTAAAACCCGTAGTTTAAGTGGAGTAGACATAAACAATCACTTATATAAACCAAATATGTTTACCTCCCAGTCCATCAAGAAAATAAAGAATGTCTGTGTCTTTTGTGGTTCCAGCTTTGGAAAGGGTAAAGCCTATGGAGAAGCCACAAATCACTTAGGGCAAGTTAGCACGCAGGAAGATTAACATAATCTATGGGGGTGGTAGTATGAAAATGATAGAAAATATGATGCTAGCAGCTAAGTCTAGTGATGCTACAGCTGTAGGGATTTGGTCTCATATTCTAGCTGAAGGAAACCTTTATAAGGAAACCATAGGTAAGAAAAAAGGAGTCAAGAGCATCCCTAGAAATCTTAAAGCCATAATCAATAATTCTAATGCTTTTATAGCATTACCCGGTGGTCTAGGTACTCTTGAGGAAATATTTGTAGTTGCTTGTGAGCGATTATTGGGCTTTCATTCCAAACCCTTGGGACTACTGAATGTAAATGGTTTCTATGATGGTCTTTTGAAATTTTTAGATTATGCTGTGAAAGAAAACATCATTGCAAAATCAGAGAG